>NC_069455.1:33182667-33195639 GCF_026875155.1 Cherax quadricarinatus | reverse complement strand
ACTTTTATTAAAAAGGGGATCCATTTCTAAATAAATTCTTTTCCCAGTAAAAAAATTTAATTTGGGATACCCACACAAGGGCCAAACATTCCTTTCTAGGTGGAGTATCTCGTTTCTGCAGGAAGAAGTTTCTGGCTTAGAAATAAGGGAAGGGGTATCATCATGGTACTGTAGTAACACTGCACCTAGGCCAGTATTGGAGGCATCAGTCCTTAAACAAACAAAAGTTCAAGAGATTCCTTCACAGACTTTTTAAGGTAGTCAGATAAGATGCCTGTAAGATTCAGTGAGGTTTTTTGTGGATAAACCGTGCATAAAAAATTACAGAACCAAGAAGCTACACATGAGCTTCTTGGTTTTGGGGAATTTAAACTCTAATAAAGCTTCGATCTTACTGGGGAGAGGCTGCAAAGAGTTATTAGAAAGAATCAGTTCCGAGATATCTAATTCTTGTTATACCTCAAGAGCATTTACTTTGGCTTGGCAAGTGGGCTCATGTGAGCATTACCTACATAAAACTGATGTTAATGTTTGGGATATGCTTGTCCACGTCGATGTCATTACATTAGATGTTATCAAAATAAACTGAAACATTTGGCATATTACCAAGACCTTTCCACAGTCTCACGTAGTAGCACAGAGTTACAGTCTGGTGGGTAGGAAAAGCGGTGTTCTGCTATGATAGAAGGTCTAATTACTTGATGATATGCCTGTGCAATATCAATCACTGAAAAGAAGGAAGAGTAAAAAAATTTGTGTAGATTGCTATCTATTAAGGGCATAGGCTCAGCATCCCATGCGTAGTTATAGCATTAAGGCCTCTGAAGTCAATAGCAAGTCTATATGAATTATCCTCCTTCTTAACCATGACTACTGGTGTGCAATATGCAGATACTAAGGTTCAATGATCTTTAGTTTTAATAATTTGTCTACCTCTCGGTCAAATGCATCCCTAAGGTGAACTGGAACTGGGTATAATTTACGTTTGATAGGATTGTCGTGACTAAGTCAATCTTATGGACTACTGTGGAGGTGACACTTGGAATATCAGAAAAAAACGTCTGAGAAGTTACTCACACATTGGAGTAGTTCATGTTTCTTATGGTCATCCAAAGACTCATTAATATTAATGTTTGTTGCGCCAGAGTGGTCAAGAGTCACCAAGTCCTGTAGTTCTCTGTCATAATCTACGTTAGAGGTGTCAATTACGCACACTTACACTCTTCAGTGTCTTATCAAGTTTGTGTGGAAAAACTAAATCAAAGTTATTCAGGCAGTTCACCGAATTTCTTCGGTATTATTTCTTAAGGATGTTAATGTAATAAAAGCTTAGGTTTCCCCTTGTCTTCTATGAGGTAATCAACCTTCCCACAAATTTTTAATACCTTGTATGACCTTTCCCATGCTACTAATAATTTATTTGACTTGATAGGCAAAAGTACCAGAACTTCATCCCTACTTTAAAACTTCTCCTCTGACTTTTGGAATCAAAATAGGTTTTGTACTGGTCCATTGACAAGCTTAAGTTTTTCAAAACTATGTCAGAGGTCTCCTCAAGTTTGGATCTAAGGTCAAGGAGAAACTGATAAGAAGACTGAACCTCAGCATTTACCTCCTCATTAGTCCATAAGTCATGAAGGATAGGACAATGGACCTCTGGCCTGTCTACCATAGGGGTGAAAACCCAAAGATCACTGGGAACTTCCCTCATGGCAAACAAAGCACAGGGTAGGTAACGATGCCACTCCTTAGGTTTAAGGGAGCAAGGTTTCCTTAAAATGGACTTGAGAACGAATGCTGGCGCTCAGTCCTCCCATTACAGCTGGGATGATATGGTGTTGTGAACAGCGGCTTCACTCCAGAAGTTGGTAGAGATGTTGCATTAAGTCAGATGTGAATTGTGTCCCACGGTCAGACAGAATTGTCCCACTCTGGAGAAGATGGACAAAAGGGCTTCAGCCACCTCTGTAGTAGTTATGGTCTTCAAGGGTAACGGCTTCAGGGAAACTCTAAGCATAATCAATTAATGTTAATATTATCTATTCCCCCAGATGAAAGTGGTGAATAAGGACCAACGATGCCAATAGCTACTCTTTCAAAAGGTACCTTAAAGACTGGCATTTTGACCATAGGTACTCGCCTGGTACCTCGGGAGGATGACAGTTGGCAAACTTTACACGATCTACAATAGTTAGTGAATCTGAGGACATTTTGGGCCAAAAATAGGTTTCCCTAATTTTATTTAAGGTTTTACGGTGCGAGAAATGTCCGGCCACTGGCAGGTCATGAGCCATTTTAAGAACAGTCTCTCTGCATTGACTTGGAACAACTAAGATGGAATAGTCTATCTCATCTGAATTTAATTTGAATACTGATTTATACAAGATACCTTTTTATATATTCAAATTTATATGAAAAGTTTTTCCTTTGGATAACTTGATTTTGTCTAGCTGCATTATGGCAATTCTGAAGAGAAGGGCAATTACGTTGTAAATTGACAAAGGAGTCCTTCGATATATCTTAAGGCTAAAGGCAGGGAAAATCAAAGGATGGACAGTAGGAGAAGCCTGGGGTTTGGTCTGAGCCCTAGTCAAGACATTTATAGTATCGGAGGTGATATCTCACTTTCATCTAACAAGTGAACCGGTGATTCTACTATTTAGCTTTCGAGAGTAGTATCACTGGTTTCTAACCCCACATGAATATCCTGAGACATTGCCTCATCTGAACTTTCGAGGGGATTCTCTGACTCTACAGGAAGAGGAACTGAAAACTGATGTCCATCTTTCGGCGATGAAAGGTCAACCTCAGAAGGAAGAATGGTACCTTTTACATTACCTATTAGTATGGAGCAAGAAGTGATGGGAGCTAGTATGGCTTCAGACCAACCTGTGAACCATTTAGACCTAATGTAACAACGGATGGTAGGAAAAGTGTCTGTACGGCCAAGTAGTCTGAAAGTATAGCAGAGGAATGAGTTTCTTTAAGGTTAGGGAACAGCTTATTAGAAATGACTATACAGTGCATCCAGTGTCTCGTAAAATGGTAGATGCATTAAGTCCATTAACTGTTCCTGAACAGAGGGTGCTTGGTCATTACAGTCTTTAAAACATCTTCCAACTTTTGGACCTTCTTAGGACAATCGGACGTTTATGTCACTTAACACCACATAAATGACAAACAGGAATAAAAGAAGTAGTTTGCTTTCTATAGAGGCTTTGTTTTCTTTTGTTCTGGTGAACCCTTGCCCTTAGGGTTCGATCCCTTTTGGTCTTTATAGGAATTGTGAGCCTCAGCAACTTCATCAGCTTTAATCAGGTTACGTTCTCTAATGAATGTTCGTATCTGGTGAGGAAGAGCTGTCAGGAACTTGTCAGCAACCATGAAGTCTCTAATGATTCTCATAACTGTGGATCAATTCCTGAACTCTCTAATCCAAAAATCGAACAAACGAAAAAGTGTTACCTGTAACTGCTGAAAGTTTTGGCCAGGCTGTAAGGTGGCATACCTGAAATCTTTCCTATAAGAACTTGTGGTTTTTTGATAAGCTTTAAGGAATGCCTTTCTTCAGTGGTTATTAATTTACATATGATATCCTGCAACAAAGTTGCATAGACATTCAAAGCTGTACCAGAAAATAACATACCTAACAACTGGTAAGCCCAGTGTCAGCAGGCCATTCACAGAGGGTACAGATTTTCAACCTGATAAATGTATAAGTAATGGTCTTCACCCCTCTGTGGAAGGGAGGTAAATTAGGTGTTGGAATATTGCACTAGATGCAATATGTTCAATTACTCCTTCCTCTAAGTTGTAGTTTGTGTAATGTTAACTGTTTATTCTCAATTCCAAAGGCGAGTTTTTCGTGCTCGCGAACTTTTTTGTCTCTCTTCGCAAGCTTCATTCTCTCGAGCTTTTCCTCAACTTCTCTAATCATTTGGCTCCTTCCTCAGTTCCTTACCTAACTTGTTTCCTCACGCTTTTAGACTTGTTTCTCACGTACCTAGCTCTCTCCTCACGATCAAGTCTATCACGCTCCTTTTGTGGTCTTCTCTGACTCCATCTAACAGATCTTATCTTGGTTTTCTCTTCATTCAATCCTCTCCTTTTTCTCCTCTCTTTCAAGGTTCTCTCTCCCTTGCCTTTCTTTCTCTTTCCTGGATCTTAGCGCTAATGAAAGCTTCTAAATTCTTCCCCGTTATTCCTAACTTATTCCCAGTGTTCATCCAAAACTGCTATTCCTCAATACTTGCAAGAATAACTTAAACTACCAGGGAAAAATGAAACGGATATATCAAAGAAAACGGAGGGTTCAATTCCTGCTCCGCTCAAACTGTAAATAAATCGAAGGGTTCGATCCCCACTTTGATTAAACAGTATGTGTGAATGAAAACGGAGGGTTCTATGCCAGGCTCCCTTGACCATCCAATCTTCTCACCAACAAAAAATCAAGAGTGTCCTACAACAGTTCCCTTGATATAATAAAGAGCTCAATGAAACAACTTGTCACTGGAAAATCTCGGGTCCCTAGAGTCTATTCCTCCAAGTCGTTTCAAGCTCAAAAATAAAGGTGACAGAATTAACTAGTATATCCTGATTGACTTGACTTACAATAAATTGAGACTATAACAATCACCAAATCTTTTAAATACCTGTACTGTATCCTACCGAAAGAGATGATTACTCATGGCTGGTGGAAACCGTCTGTGGTTGCGACGTTGAGGTTCCAATGGAATTCGAGATTATAGTCGAAACTTAATCAGTAAGAGTTGATCCTGGCAGGGTCGCCACTTGTGAAGGCTTACTCAGCCCTGTAACAACTTCAGACAATATTACCAAGGCTGGCTCTTCCTCAGGAAAATTAATGAATAGAAAAAGAAATAATAATTCACAAAGATAAACACTTTATTATTTAGTAATGCAAAGATAAAACATCAAAAAAATGAAGGTGTATCCTACTTGAAAGAAAAATGAAATGGAAAAATGACATTTGAATTCAACGCTAACATATACAGTAATACTGGGGTGTCTGGTTGAGGTTGACACCGTGTTGTAGAAATTGTAGCCGCTGCTGATGTGGGGGCGGGGGTGTCACAGATGTTTAGTGACAACCCAATGACTAGTTCTTCACAGAGGTCACATAAGGTGACGTCCAAAGACCGGTTTCAGTCCGTCTCCTTCAACACTTCTCGTTGGTTGGCAGGTGACCCGATCTGTCATTCCCAGCTGGAAAGATAGACAGGTTACCCACTGCTTAAGAAATCACTCTCCATGATAAGTGCAAGATACTTAAAAAAGGTGGTGATTATCTAAAAATCTCATGGGTAGCTTAAAACTGAAAGGACCAAGTTTTTATTATTGTCAAAAGTGACGCTTTCCAACCAATATCCACTAGAATAGGATCAGAGCGTTTACTTTACGTAATTGATACTGGGAGCTGTGAGTCGTGTGATACTGTCCTGGCCGGAGCCCAACACGTCACCTTTCGGGGTGGGGAGAAAAGGGGGGGGGGATAGCGGGAGCTAGACTGACCCTACCTTAACAAGCAGCCAGCAATAAAACTATCGTTACCACATACTCGCTCGCTACTCCTATCTATTGAACTTTTCCCTCACAATATATATATATCAACAACACTGCACTAGATAAGGACTAGAACCAATGCTGCTTTGGCCTGCCTCATGGTGGGCGAAAACACATGACGCCTTATCCACTGGACCACACGATCATTAGGAGTTGTACTCGCTACCCAAGGACACACGATGGTGTGGATGACTAGGCAAATTTCATTCTAGTCCCTGTTTGGTGTACTAGTTCAACGTGAAGTATTATATATTATTGTGACCACAAACGAGTGGTGTTGATCAATAACAAAACTGCACTAGCCAAGGACTCGAACCCATGCTGTTTTGGCCTGCCTCATGGTGGGCGAAAACACATGACGCTCTTATCCACTGGACCATACGATCCTTAAAGTAGCACTCATCCATGGGAACCATGTTTACTCGGTACCCAGGTACATTCGATAGTGTGGATGACTCTAGGCTAATTTTATTCTAGTCTCTGTTTGGTGTACTAGTTCAACGAGCAGTATTTTATATTATTGTGACCACGGAGCCATGGGGCAGGCCAAAGCAGCTGGGTTCGAGTCCTTTTGGCAAGTGCAGTTTTGTTTTTAATCATTCCCAAATCGTTCATGGTCCAATAATAATATTTTTAAATAAATAATTATATATATAAATATATATATAAAATTTTCGTCCCAATGGCAGACTTCCATTTTTTTGGTTTTAATAGCAAGCCATCTTGCCAAAAGGACAAGAAAAAAATTTTATCAATAATTTTTCCAAAATCATCAAAACCAAAGAAAAAAAATTTTTGATTGTGTTTTTTTTTACTAAATTATGAAAGCGTATTTAAAAAATTTTTAGATGGGTTAGGCTAAAAAAATTGCCCCTTGTTATAATAAGTTAGGCAAGTTTTCAAAGATTTTTTTGTGCATTTTAAAATTTTTTTTTACATTTTTTATTGCTTTTCTTACCTGAACAGCGGTTTAGTGCCATAAGGAGGGGGTAGAAATGATACCCCTTGGACTAGTTTGGGTTTAAATTGGGTAGGAGTGAGTACACAACGGCATTGGGGGAGTACCGCAAGCCAGTCCGGGAGGGGGAGCACCGTGACAACACGCGGCCCGGGTCGAGGAGTGAGAGGGGGTGGTCGTGCTTCCCACCGACCTGGAGGCCACAGAGGGCAGCACGAATCCCGCGAAATAAAACTAGTCAACAGACGGCTAGGCTTGTGCTCTGACAGTACAGCTGTCACATTTGCCGGGCCACGCACCTCCCGGGCCCCGACGGACAATACTGGTGGGCCCATGGGTATAAAGGAATTACACTCAACCCCAAAGAGGGACGGCTTTCGCTCACTAGAAAATAAAAAATGGACAAAAAAAATGCGACAGGAAAAAAAAAAATTTCCCCCATCCAGGGGAAGAGAAAACTTTTTGCCCCGCTTTTTCATCGAGAGAAGCCAAAAACGCACCGGAAAAAAATTTTCTATATCAGTTTCCCGGGGCTGACATCAGTTGACCACCGTCTACTAACGTTTGCATGCTCACATCTGCAAAAAATGACTGACATAGCTTTTCCTAAGGTGTGACATGAACTCAGGGGGCACACTGCCCTGACCGTAATACAGGTTTTTTTTCCTTAGTTATAAAACCGGGGTCACAACTACAATAAACTAATCCATGGAATTCATTACACTCTGGGTACCCTTCAAAAAGTATTTACATAATACATGATTTTGTCCACCCTGCTCATTACACTACTATACAATTGTGTGCTTTTAAATCCCCATTTCGCAAGCAAAAATTAGCATAACAACGTAGGAGTCAACAGTCAGTGGTACGTCAATGTCACAGAAATGTCTGTTGCCCGGGGTCGCAGGCCAAAATATGGAGCCTTACTGGGCCGTCTTTCCGTCCCCATATGTGGGAGAAGGAAGACGGTTTGTCCCTAACATTGCTATCGTGGCTTTGCAACGCACGCGCCTCCAGCTCTGCTTCGGCCGCATAGGTCCACAACTTCGTGATAAAGGGTGGCTTCCTTAAGTTCCCGTCACTCCCTCACCTCGAACTTTTTTGCCCGGAGCTGTCGTGGGACAGGGTAAGGACCCACAAACTTTTGGGAAAGTTTGTGCATACCTGGGTCGCACTGGGTTGAGCAACAAACTTTGCAACCGGGTTCCACTTTGCTTTCCTTGGGCGGGCATTGCGCCAAAACTGAACCTATCATAGTTTTCATAAGGTTCTCTCGTCCCCGCGGAAGACAAGCTGCTTTTCCCATCTTTACACACGGGTTACAGTATCGTAAGTAGGTCTAGGGGAGTAAACAGAATTTCATATGGTAAGCGCTTGTCATAGCCATACAAAGAAAAATGAGGTGTCTCACCGATCGAGCGTTGGGGGAGGAATTTTAATGTACACGAACATCTGGGATGCCATCCCATGTAGACAATTTGGGAAAACGTTACTCTGAGCACCTCCAGACTTTGCGATTTGACTTTCAGCAAGACCATTACTCCAGGTGGCGTGGAGCACGGGCACTTGATAAATTTTTGAATCGGAGAAAAAGATCCTGCATTATGCCATTTAAACTCAGACCCATTGTCTGACAAAAGGGAAACCCGGGGCAAGTATGACGAAGAACAACATCCAGGGAAGCACTAGCACCGTTTCCCCCGGGGTTTTATCGGGGAATGGTACTAATTCACTGTCCGCGTCAAGTTATCTACCTTTACAAGCAGGTGCTTTTTTCCCTTTCCCGAGGTCGAGAAGTTCGCAACGGGTCGACAGAAATTTCTCTCCCAGGGCTCCTTTGTAATGGATACTTTAAAAAGGGGTTAGGACCTTAAGGTACCCTTGTTTTAGGCAAACAACACACTGGTGTACATGTTGGCAATGTCCATGCCATTTTGGGCCAGAAATTTTTCATTCTGCCTTTTTTGATACTGGGGCCCTTTTCCCGGGGGGGCGCACACCTGGGAATTGGGGATAAACCTAAGAGTACGGATCATGGACTCGGTATCACCATTGGGTATACGTTTCTCCCGGTTCCACCAGCTGTGCAACACGGCACAGTACCCCTTGGTTGACCACTAAACCTTCAGTGGAAGGGAGACTTACCTGTAAGTCAACGTCCCTTGGCAGGAAACGAAGGACGGAGACCACACAGGGTCCTGTCGTTGGGTCTCCGAGATCCTCAACAGAGAACGAATTGCCGACACCACGAATCTATATGTCTCGACAGGGCTCAGCTACAACTTTTTGCTTACCTGGGACATAGCAAATTTCAGGTTGATCATTAACGTGAGCGACCACCGAGCATCTTTCCCCAAAGGGGTTTTTATTCGAAAAAAGGGGCCAATAAGGTAAATATCTGTATAAATCTTGATGGGATAATATAGAATATCCCGAAAATGACTCGGGCCAAAAAAGGCTAAAGCTTCTAGCCTGTCACTAAATAATTGACTTCCCTTTAGTAAGAACAGGGCTACAAGGCAATAGGCGTTGTTTACCATTAGATTCCTTGGACAAACTGCACCGATGCCAACTTTGCTGGCATATGCCGGTAAATGCCTTGGTAAATCGGAACAAGGGTTCCTATGTTAAAAATTTTTTTTAAAGAATGAAAACCTTTTCCCCGAGAACCCCCAAAAGGGGATCCTTTTAAAGGGGGGGGGCAAAATGGGGAGCCGGGGTAAAGGGGGTAAGAAGGGGGCCAGGGGGGGTTTGGGATGGGGGGGGGGAATTTTGGGAGGCCGAGATTTTAGACTCCCCCCCTCTTTATCCCTTTTCGGGTTTTACTACTGACCCAAAATTTTTTTTCCCTTTTCCGGGGGAAAAATGCATTTGGAGAGTTTTTCCTTAAGTTTTGCCTGAGCTACCGTCCAATACCCTGTCAAGTTTCTCAAGATGTGACGGGACATCTTGCGACATGACAAAAGATCTCCGGGAACCATGAGCGTGCCACCTAGGGGGGGAAACGGAAAATTGTCTCAAAAACACTAAACGGTTTGGGTTTCCGCCAAGCCGAAGGGCATCCCCTGAACTGGAATGACCTTTTTGGCGAAAGGAAACTGTCAACTCTCTGCCTCTCATCGAGGGGACGCCAAACCCTTGAAGAAGATCAAGTTGAAAAGCCTTATTATCGCCGATGTTCTGCAACAGTCGTTCAGAACGGCAAGGAAAAGCGTCTGGGATGGACTGCATTCATTTTTCTTAATCGATAACGGGGCGCCGGGTTCCGTCTTTCTTGGGAACCAAAAATAAGGGGAGCATTCCACGGGAAGTGGACTCCAAATAACCCAACGGAGCATCCGGTAATGGTTCTTGGGCGAAGACTCTTTGCGCATGGGGCAGGCGATACGCAGGTACAAAAGGGGTTTAGTACCTTGTAAGGGGAATACGGTGAGAGATCAGGGGGGTCAAACCCATCACTCACCATCTATGCAACGCAAAACGTCACAAATTGAGAACCTGGAGAAGTTTTGGGACCTCTTCAGGATAGTCGCAAAGCTAATCTCTTCCTGCCGGGCCGGGGTGTTGGAAGAGTCAGCACAGACTCGCCTGGGGAACTGCCCCACAAGGAAGCGCGGGGGTTTCACCCTCCACTCTCACCGGGAGGGGAATCTGACAAGATCGACAAGTAGGAAATTTTTCCACGGGGGAAAATTCTCGACTATGCAGTTGACAACAAGGACTTGCAACTTACCACTTTGCACTGGTAAAGGGAGGTTTCAAGGAGGGGCCCCTTGACTCGGCATGTGCGCTGTCAACCAGCACAAGGGTCTCCTTCAAAAGCTCTGCTCACGACACCGAAACAGGAGTGGAGCGAGTTAGCGACAAAGTGCGTCAAAACTTGTACAAGCAGTAACTCTGCTCGCTGATGCCATGACCGAGTCAACAGTCGCCTCCGACGGGGAACTGCGGCTTGACAACTGGGGCTCTACAACCGTCAGAGTTAGAGTGAAGGTTAACGGGGCGTCCCCAACGGGTTTTTCACTGGTAACTACGCGCTGATGGCCAGGGGGTGAGGAAACGAGCTCTACTACGATCGATCGGGACAAGAGACCGACCCGGGGAGAATGTGCAAGGGAAAACCACCGGTTTCCAAACTTTTCTGGCACTTTGTGCATACTCTGAGACAGAGTACAGTAGTGATCCTAAGCCACGCCCCAGAAGGGCACCTCCACTCCGTTGAATTCCCTTTCCCTCAGCTGGATCTAAAGGGATCCTAAGATTGCCAGGGTTTTTTAAACCCCTATGAGCGGGTCACCAGGAAAAACCAAACCCATCTACCCCCTAAGAATTTTGCGGACAGTTTGGACCCGGACCAAAAATTTCTAGCTTGGCGACCGCAACCGTCAGGGGGTTTACCGAGACTCCTCTCAAGGTCTAATGGCAACGGCTCGTCAACAGGGCCCGGAAGGCCAATGTCTCGGAAAAAAGTGGAGGGACAAAGTTTTAAAAACCGAACCTGTATTAGGAAAAGCTAAAAGGCTTATTGTGGCGTGGGCTCATACGGCCACATGGGTTTTTTTACCGAACAGAAGCAGCAGGGCCCACGAGATCCCCGGGTCACAGCTGCTCAGCCGACCTTGTTGACGAGGGTCGACCCGGGGGGTACGGTACGAGTCTCCCGGGAAAAAGTCAAGACACTCGGTTTCCCACTTCGGCAACGTATCCTGCCCCCGGCAGCGAAAGCATGGGACAGGGGGGGAATACGCGACCCACAGGGTTACATGTCTTTCGCTGGTTTTTTCGGACGCCCCTCTTCCCCCAACTAGTGGAAAAGGGGTTTTACAGGACGTGCATTGCGCGACGACTGCTTTCTCCACTCACTGACAGTATACTTTTTGGGAGCTTTTTACACTCATGGGGGTATGACTGGAATATTGTTTAAACAAGACCCCCCGCGAAGCTGAGCATGGGGGCTGACGGTTTTCCTTGATATGAGCAGGGGGGCGGGTTTTGGTTACTGGGTACTGCAGGGGGCTGTTAAAGGTTACTGGGATACTGACAGGGGGACTGTGATGGTTACTTTCAGGGAAAATTAAATTTTTGTAAAACCCCGATCGGGAGTGCCCCCTTTGCCACAGTTTAAACAAGTCCTACACCTTAGCGGTGAGGTTGGGGGTGGTGCTGCCCGGGACGTTTTGCCCTGGTCCAGGAATCGAGACTGCCTTTTTTTTATAGACCGACTGTTGTTTACTGTGGTCAATTTTTACTTAGCGCGTGTTAGTGGGAAGGGGGTTTGAAACTTTGTGGGCTGGCTGCTGACGAGCAGCAAAAGTGACTTTCCGGGGCGACCGCGGGGTCACTGTGGACAGCCTGGAAGGTGGGAGGGGGACAACGCAAACGGGAAACCTTCCTTGCTCGGGAAAGGGGGCTTGAGCGAGCGAAGGCGTCATATGCACCCAGGACGTCGGCTGAGGGCCGAGCCAGCGCATCAAAGGGACCCAAAGGGAGGGGCATCCCTCTGCATGAGCCGACAGCCAGCGGGGGTGATGTCTTTAGACAATACGGCCACACCCCCACCCACTTTGTGGATTGATGGATCAGTAAAGTCCGGGCGGCTTGCTCGAACGGGAAACGCAAGCCCGGGGGGTTTCGTGCCGGTTTTTACATTCGGCAAAACGCTGGAAGATGTCAATGTAATGGCTTTGCGACTACCCGAAAAAAACGCCCAAATTTTCCCCCTTAAATTCCTCCAAGACTGAATCTTACAAACGCACTTGAGCTGCACAAAGGGACCTAATCACCCTGGGGGGATCCACTGCGGCAACACAGCACGAATGTACTGTGATCCGTTGGACTATCAAATAGAGCCCGAACATCGTCTCGACGACTGCAGCCCCCGGCCTAAACTATTTTCACAACCGCAAAAATAAGGGTCAGGTAGGACGAGGCCGGCCCCTGGGGTCGAGGGTTTAGCCACAAGTTGACCAACTGTCCGGGGGTTCGATGCCGCCGCGTGTTTACGCTGGCTGAGGCAAACCCTTGCGGCCCACAGAATTGGGGTAACGCATGGCCACTGCGTGTCTTTGCATACCAATTGTTTAAAGAATAGGTCACGAAGAGGGTAAAAGGTCAGAGCAAAAAGGTATACTGGCTAAATTCAAACAGGTCAAAAAGAACTCAGCACCACGTACAGGGAAACTGCTTGTGATAGAAATAATTTGAGCAAAACAACAATAAAAAGGGAAATAGTGATACACTCTGAACACAAAAAAAGATGTATCAAGTGAAATTTCTACAGGGAAGTGCACAAAAGAAGCTAAGGATAGTCAAAAATTTCACCAGGGAAACTGGCAACAAAATTTTGAAAAAGGGGTTGAACTGTAAAAACTGGGAGCAAAAATTCACAAAATTTAAAAAAAATCAGGTACTACACAACACTAAACTGTGCT
>NC_069455.1:33110167-33177667 GCF_026875155.1 Cherax quadricarinatus | reverse complement strand
GATTCGATCCACGAGAGCACCCTTCCCCCAGTGCCATGAGCTGCTACTTTCTTCAACAGTCTTTGGTGAGGAACTCTATCAAATGCCTTGGAACAAGGTACACAGTGCTATACCAATCTACCCACACTGGACAGTACCTTGGCGTGCAGCTTGCACTACACGTTGATCCAAGGCAGTCTTCTCCCTGAAATTAGATAAGTTTAGATTTGGAAAGGACATAGGAAAGTATTGGTTTGGAAGTAGGGTAGTTGATGAGTGGAACAGTCTACCATCAATCTTGGACTGAACACATCGACTCCAGGCTGAGGGACTGATTACCTCATACTCCTCCTCTCCTTACGCCTTCCTCTTTGTATTGGACTGATGAAGCCACTGTGTGGCGAAACGTTTCCTGAATAAAGATTCCCATATGCTGCATAAGTGTCTCAATCTTACTTCTGTATACCTGAAAGAACCCTTTTTGGTTAGTCTTTGAATCCCTTGCGACCTTAGCCTCATAATCCCTTTTTGATTTTCTTATCCCTTTCTTTATTTCTCTCTTTAATTGAATATATTGATTTCTTAACTGCCCATCCCCTCTTTTGATACGCCTATATATGCCTCTCTTTTGACCAGTGAGATGTTTTAATCTACTGTTCATCCATTTGGGATCATTTTTTTAGATCAAATTTCCCTACTTGGAACAAAAGTTGTCTGGGCAGCTAGAACTATGCTCGGAAAAACGTCATATTGGCAACCAAGATCACCTACCTGACCCATTGTCAGGACATCCCAATTTCGCCCACACAGGTAATTTTTCAGTCCCATGAAGTCGGCCAAGCGAAAATTTGGGACAGAGATTTGATTGCAGTTATCTGGGTAATTCCATGATATATTGAAACTAAGTGATTTGTGATTACTTTCCCCAAGCTCATCATTAACCTCAAGATTATTAATTAGTGAACCTTTGTTGGCAAGGACCAAGTCAAGCAGATTGTTTCCTCTAGTAAGTTCTGTCACAACCTGTTCTAAAAAGCAATCCTGAACCGTATCAAGAAAGTCACTAGACTCAAGATTTCCTGGCATATTGTTCCAATCAATTTGTCTAAAGTTAAAATCTCCCATTATCACAACATTTTCACATCTAGATGTCTTATGAATTTCGTCCCATAACAGCTTACTGCACTCCCTATCAAGGTTTGGGGACCTTTAAATCACACCCAAAATTAATTTGTCACGTCCCTCGAGAAACTGTAGCCAAACAGATTCTGTGTTCGATGTTTCTAATCTTATATGATGTCTAAGACAACAATTCAAATTTTCTCTGACACTCATCGCCACTCCACCACCCTTCCTGTTGACCCTGTCAGTGTGGAATAGTTTATAACTCTGTATGTTGCATTCAGAAGGCATTTCTTTATCTTTCAGGTTGAACCA
Source organism: Cherax quadricarinatus (assembly GCF_026875155.1). Classification (NCBI taxonomy): domain Eukaryota; kingdom Metazoa; phylum Arthropoda; class Malacostraca; order Decapoda; family Parastacidae; genus Cherax; species Cherax quadricarinatus. The sequence goes on along the minus strand of NC_069455.1, from coordinate 33,176,251 downwards.
GGTCTCTGTTATACCAATAATATCTATATTACCTACACTTGCAAGTAATCTTAGCTCATCTATCTTATTTCTTAGACTCTTACTATTTGTATAGTAAACCTTAAGAGAGCTAGTCACTCGTTGCCCTCTACTATCTCTGTTTGTTCATCATTTGATTTGCCATTACTAGCAACTTTATTTTGAATATTGTCTTTTAAACATATCCCTGAGGTATCCCAGTAATAACTGCTGTTTTTAACCCTAATTCTGCAGCCTGATTGTTTCCCACAAAAACCCATATCTCTATAATCTATCAGTTTAAATTCCTAGACAAGTCATCAATTACCCTCTCAGTTGAATTGGCTAATGCAACCACTCCATCCCCAGAGAGATAAACCCCATCCCTTGCATACATATCACGTTTGCCAAAGAATAGGTCCCAGTTATCAATGAATGGGATTGCAAGTTCCTTGCAGTACCTGTCTAGCCAGCAATTTATACCAATTGCCCTAGACATCCATTCATTGCCCACTCCCTTTCTAGGCAAGATGCTACATATGACTGGGATCCCTCCCCTAGACCTAACTACTTCTCTGGCTAACCTGTACTTATCCAGCAGCTCCTCTCTCCTGTCCTTCCCAATGGCATTACACCCAGCACTAAGACAGATAATGAGCTTGTTCCCATTACCTGCCATAATATTATCTAACCTGCTGGCTTGTCACCAACACCAGCTCCAGGAAGGCACACTCTCTGTCTGACCTTTCTGTTTCTGTTACAAAATGCACAGTCCATATATCTTACCTGAGAATTGCCTAATATTAAAATATTCTTACCTTGATTAGCAGGGGAAGTACACTCGTCTTGGAAAACAGAGAATCGATTTCCTACCTTCACATGTCCTCATCTTCCTTCTTCCTGAACTGTGAACCATTTGCCACTTAAAGCGGCTGCCACTATCACTGCTGGTGACCATTTCCTCCTTACCAGCTAAATCCTTCTCACACTTGCTCCCAAACTCATCTATGCGAAGCTTCAGCCTCCTATTTTCTTCCTGACGAAGTAGAATCTCCTTCTTCAACACTTGAACCTGAGATTCTAAAACACTACAACAAGCAATTGTGCTTGGTAACAGCCCACGCTAACTCCCAAGAGCTTAGGCAGGTATGGCCCCAGATGACCACTGACCTCAGCGTACTGACCACTGACCTCAGCGTGAGAGTATACGCAATAGGGTCGAAGATATATGGGGTAGGTTTAAGAATGTAGTGTTAGAGTGTTCAGCAGAAGTTTGTAGTTACAGGAAAGTGGGTACGGGAGGGAAGAAGAGCGATTGGTGGAATGATGATGTAAAGAGAGTAGTAAGGGAGAAAAAGTTAGCATATGAGAGGTTTTTACAAAGTAGAAGTGATACAAGGAGGGAAGAGTATATGGAGATAAAAGAGAGGTTAAGAGAGTGGTGAAGCAATGTATAAAGAGAGCAAATGAGATAGTGGGTGAGATGTTATTAACAAATTTTGTTGAAAATAAGAAAAAGTTTTGGGGTGAGATTAATAAGCTGAGGAAGCTTAGGGAACAAATGGATTTGTCAGTTAAAAATAGTAGAGGAGAGTTATTAAATGAAGAGTTAGAGGTATCGGGAAGATGGAGGCAATATTTTGAGGTATTGTTAAATGTTGATGAAGATAGGGAAGCCGTGATTTCGTGTATAGGGCAACGAGGATTAACATATTGAAGGAGTGAGTGTGGGGGTAGTTCGTGAGGCAATGGATAGAATGAACGGGAGTAAGGCAGCTGGGATTGATGGGATGAAGATATAGTTTTGGAGTCGCTGGTGCTATTATTTAATAAATGTATGGAAGAGGGTAAGGTACCTAGGGACTGACGGAGAGCATGCATAGCTGCTTTTTATAAAGGCAAAGGGCATAAAAGACAGAGCAAAAATTATAGGGGGATACATCTGTTGAGTATACCTGGTAAAGTGTATGGTAGAGTTATTACTGAAAGAATGAAGAGTAAGACGGAGAGTAGGATAGCAGATGAACTAGGAGGCTTTGGGAAAGGTAGGGGGTGTGTAGACCAAGTGTTTACAGTGAAACATATAGGTGAAGGGAAAAGCGGTTTTTGTGGCATTTATGGATTTAGAAATTTCATATGACAGGGTGGATAGGGGGGCAATGTGGCAAATGTTCCAGGTGTAAGGTATAGGTGGTAAGTTACTGAAAGCAGTGAAGAGTTTTTAAGAGGATAGTGAGGCTCAGGTTAGAGTATGTAGGAGAGAGGGAGATTATTTCCGAGTAAAAGTAGGCCTTAGAAAAGGATGTGTGATGTCGCCGTGGTTGTTTAATATATTTATAGATGAGGATGTAAGAGAAGTGAATGCTAGGGTTTTGGCAAGAGGTGTGGGGTTAAAAGATAAAGAATCAAACACAAAGTGGGAGTTGTCACAGTTGCTCTTTGCTGATGACTCGGTGCTTTTGGGAGATTTTGAAGAGAAGTTGCAGAGGTTGGTGGATTAATTTGGTATAGTATGTAAAAGAAGAAAATTAAAAGTGAATATAGGAAAGAGTAAGGTTACAAAGATAACAAAAAAGATTAGGTGACGAAAAACTGGATATCAGATTGGAGGGAAAGAGTATGGAGGAGGTATGTGAGGGAAAAGTTCAACAGATAGGAGTAACGAGCGAGTATATGGTAACAATAGTTTGATTGCCGGCTGCTTGTTAAGGTAGGGTAAGTCTAGCTCCAGCTATCCCCCCCTTTCTCCCCACCCCGAAAGGTGACGTGTGGGGCTCCAGCCAAGCAGTAATCACTCGACTCACAGCTCCCAGCACAACTGTAAGTAAAAGCCTCTGCTCCTATTCTAGTGGACTTATTGGTTGAAAGCTTCACTTTTGACCAATAATAAACATAGTCCTTTCAGCCTTGATCTCCATGTTAGATGTTTTGATAATCACCACGTCCTTTAGGTATTGTACTTATCATGGAGAGTGATTTCTTAAGCAGTGGGTAACCTGTCTCTCTTTCCAGCTTGGAATGACAGATCTGGTCACCTGCCAACCAACGAGAAGTGTTGAAGGAGAAGGAATTTTGCAAAAGTCCGGAGACGTCACTTGTTGGATCTACCTACCTGATTAACTGTAGGCGACAGCGGGCAACAACCCTTCATTTTTGTAGTGGTAAAGAACCTGCTTTCCTGTCATCTGAATTGTCTATTCAAGGCTATAGACTCTGTGAAGAACTAGCCGTTGGGTTGTCACCAACACCTGTGGCCCTCCCCCTCACATCATCAGTAACGGCTACAATTTCTACAAGACGGTGTCAACCTCAACCAGACACTCCAGTATAACTGTACATATTAGAGTTGAATTCAAATGTCATTTTTTTTCATTTCATTTTTCATTTTTCTTTCAAATAGGATACACCTTCATGTTTCACTGTTTTATCTTTGCATTAATAAATAATAAAGTGTTTATCTTTATGAATTATTATTTCTTTTTCTATTCATTAATTTTCCTGAGGAGGAGCCAGCCTTGGTAATACTGTCTGAAGTTGTTACAGCGCTGAGTAAGCCTTCACAAGGTAAATGTATTCAGATATTTAGAAGTGGACGTGTCAGCAGATGGGTCTATGAAGGATGAGGTGAATCACACAAATGATGAGGAGAAAGAGGTGAGTGGTGCACTTAGGAGTCTGTGGAGACAAAGAACTTTGTCCGTGGAAGCAAAAAGGGGAATGTATGAGAGTATAGTTGTACCAACACTCTTGCATAGGTTTGAAGCGTGGGTGATGAATGTTGCAACGAGAAGAAGGCTGGAGGCAGTGATGCCATGTCTGAGGGCAATGTGTAGTGTGAATATAATGCAGAGAATTCGTAGTTCGGAAATTAGGAAAAGGTGCGGAATTTTCAAAGCTATTATCCAGAGGACTGAGGAGGGGTTGTTGAGGTAGTTCGAACATGTAGAGAGAATGGAACAAAACAGAATGACTTCGAGAGTGTATAAATCTGTAGTGGAGGGAAGGCAGGGTAGGGGTCGGCTTAGGAGGGTTGGAGGAAGGGAGTAAAGAAGGTTTTGTGTGCGAGGGGCTTGGGCTTCCAGCAAGCGTGCGTGAGCGCATTTGATAGGAGAGAATGGAGACAAATGGTTTTTAATACTTAACGTGCTGTTGGAGTGTGAGCAAAGTAATATTTATGAAGGGATTCAGGGAAACCGGCAGTCCAGACTTGAATCCTGGAGATGGGAAGTACAGTGACTACACTCTGAAGGAGGGGTGTTAAAGTTGCTGTTTTATAACTGAAGTGTAAAGAACCCCTATGCCAAGACAGTGATGGAGTGAATGATGATGAAAATTTTTCTTTTCGGGCCACCCTGCCTTGGTGGGAATCGGCCGATATATTAATAATATATATATATATATATATATATATATATATATATATATATATATATATATGAAATCACGAAACAAGTGATTTTAAATCATTTACCAAACTGTGGCAGGCCAGGACTCGACCCTACATACCTTATACCACCTCCAGAGACAGCACAATGTACGCATCGCCTTACCACTTGAGCCAGTGAACCTACAAGAATCACGCATACAGATGAGCTACATGTTTTTCTTGTGATCCGAGGACAGTCGTGGCAGTGGTATCTCGAGGATTAATTTCAGCCTCCTCCTGTTTGAGTACCCACCTCAACAAGCAGTCTATATAACAATGAAATCTTGAAACATGTAGCTCAGCTCAGCTGCATGCGTGATTCTTGTAGTATCGCTGGCTCAAGAGTCATCCACACCATCCTATGTCTTTGGGAAGCGAGTACAACATCCAGTCCCGCTGGAGGCGCTACTCTCAAGGATTGAATGGACTAGTGGATTAATGCGTCGTGAGTTTTTTTCCCACCATGAGGCAGGCCAGAGCAGCATGGATTCGAGTCCTAGGCTAGTCGCACTGTTGTTATTGATCAATACCTTTCGTTCGTGGGCTCAATAATAAAAAATACTGATCTTTAAGTACAAAAAAAGGGGGCAGAATGAATTAGTATGAGTCATCGCAATTTATGCCCGGGGGTGCGAGTAAAAATCAGTTCCGCTGGAGCTCTTTTTGTACAGGGGTTAAGTCATGGTTTTGCCCCCATGGCAGGCCAAAGGCTTTGGGGTTCGGTCCTTGGCTAGTCCATGTTGTTATGATAATAACTTTTTAAGGGCAAATAATTTTAAAATATTTTTTATTATAAAAAGTCCGTGAATTACCTAAGACGCCAAATCGGGGGGGTTTGGGAGGAGTACAAATCCATTCCCTGATGCTCATTTCTAAGATTTACTCCAATTTTTAATTTCTGATTTTGGCCCCCCAGGGAGGAAAAGATGGGTAGCCTTCTAGGCGGTTGTTTTGATATTAAAATATAATATTAAATTTATTTTATATATATATTATAATTTTATATATATTTTTATATATATAACCAACGGGCCCAATCCTTGGAGTCCATTTGGGCCTGACTTTGACCAAGGCAAGCCAGCTTTCGGGGAGGGTTAAAAGTTTTTATCTCATCCCCTGCATGCATATTAAAAGGGTTTTCAACTGCTTTTAATATTCTAGAAGGGCTGTAATGCGGGGGTAATGAAAAGCTTAAAACCTTTCCGGGGAAAAGGGTGGCTTTTGGATAAAAGCTGGGGGAACCCTGGGCCCCAATTTTGGGCCATTTTTAATATTATAATATATTATATATATATATATATATATTATATATATTAAAGGGAAAAACTTGGAGTAGCTTCCTAGCTTTGATCCAAACCCCCACTTTCAAAAGGTTCCCTTTTATTCTTGCCATATAGTTACAGGATTTAAAATAAAAGCAGTTTTTAAATTATCCTAAAAGGGATATGCAGGGGGGTGAAAATGAACCCTTTTCCCCTGAAAGGGCTGCCTTGGACAAATCTAGCGAACCTGGACCCCAGGTTTTGGGGTAGTTTAGATTGGAAAGATGCACCTTTTCCAAGCGGGGTTCGAGCCCCTTGGGAAAAATAGTGCGTTTTATTTCGGCCTCTTTGGGAAATCCGGGAAAATTTTTTTTTTTATATAAATAATATTTATTAAAATTTATTTATTTGAAGGGAAAAAAAGGGCTTCGGAAGAATTTTGGTTTCTTTCCAAGATTTGTTTCCACCCCCTAAAAATTTTTAAAACCTTTTTTTTTTTCCCTGGAATTTTTAACGGCACAGAAAAATTTAAAGAAATCTTTTGATATAAAAAAAGGGTGGCAAAACGGAATTTTGCGGACACCGAATGGCGTTCTCCAGTTCAAGCTGGGGGGGCCCCAAAATCAGATTTTTCCCCTTTGCCAGGGCAGGCCGGGCTCTACTCCCGGGCCCCTGTCCCCCCTGTGAGTCTTTTCCCCCCCATTTAAAATTTTTTAATATTTTAAAATTAATAAAAAAAATATATATAATTATATTTTTAATTTTATTAAAGGGGAGTTTTTCCCCCCGGGTTAAGTAGGTTAGCAAGATTTTGCACTGTTGTAAATTTTTTGTGGCAAGGGGAAACCTTTGGCGTTCTGGCTGGTAGATCCATGTGGGGTGGGTTTTGGGGGACCCTGTTTTGAGGTTCCCTTTATAATTATTAATCCTTTATGTCTTAATTTTCCCTCATTTTACCACAAAACCCATTAAACTTGCTGTTTCCCAAAATAAATGTGTTCCCAAAAATAGGGGGAAAAGGAAACCCAACACCGTCAGGTTTTGGGGTCGATTGAACATTTGGGGAACACCAAACAAAAGCCCCAAAGGTTCTATGGGGGGGGGCCTTTTTTTCCTTTGCCCCATTGTGAAACGTTGGCAATTTTCCACTATAAAAATTTATTATTTAAATAATTTTTTTTTAATTTTAATTTAATTAATATTTTATTTAAATTAAAAGGGAAAAAAATTTATTTCCCGTAAAATCCTTAAAAAAGGTGGTAACCCCCTGTTGTTTAAATATTTTGTGGGGCAAACGTCTAAAAGTAAAGTTCAAAAAAAAGGGGGATATTTTATGAACTTCCTTTTTTGAAACCCCGGATGATTTATAATTTTTATCTAAAATTTTTTTTAAATTTTTTTCCCAACCATTTAACAAATTTAAAAATTTTGGCTTTATGAAAATTTTGTATTTTTTTAAGTTTTTAATCAAATTTTTGGGTTAAAGGGGTTTTTTTTTTTTTTTGTTTTTTTTTTTTTTGGTTTTTTTTTTTTTTTTTTGTTTTTTTTTTTTTTTTTTTTTTTTTTTTTTTTTTTTTTTTTTTTTTTTTTTTTTTTAATTTTGGTTTTTTTTTAAAATTTTTTTTTTTTTTTTTTTTTTTTTTTTTTTTTTTTTTTTTTTTTTTGTTGGTTTGAGTTTTTTTAAAAAATTTTTTAAATTTTTTTAAATTTTTTTTTTTTTTTTTTTCTTTTTTTTTTTTGGCCCCTTATTTTTAAAATTGTTGGTTTTTTTTTGAAAATTTTTTTGATTTTTTTTTTTTTTTTTGTTGTTTTTTGATAAAATTTAAAAAAAACTTTTGATAAAAAAATTCCCCCCAAAATGTGATGGAGTGTCATAAGTTTCCCTTGAAAAATTTGCGATAAATTTTATTCGGAAAATGGTAAATTCTCGAACAATTTTTAAAAACAACATAAAAATAGCATTAGAAGGGACAAGTTTCCAAGGCTCTTTTTAATCATGTAGAGTTTTAACCACCCAATTTGATTTTCAAAAGTTGAAAAAGTTGTATAAAGCAAGTCCATGGTCGACAGAAATTATTTGAATCTTTTTCAAAAAAACAGTTTTGAAAATTTGAATATTCCTTAGGTTTATAAAATTAGATTCATTTAAAAAAATTAAAAAAATTTGGTTAGAGTTTAATAATACATTGGAAAAATAATAAACTTTTTTCTTGGGTAGAAAATTTTGTTGGGGGATGCGTGGGGGGCCCTGTCTAGTTGGACCCGGCCCTCTGCGTGTTCCCTTTCTTTGAGTCCGGTTTGTCGCGCGTCAGGTGTTTCTTTGGGGAGTTGATGTGAGGGGGTCTAACCCCTTTTAAATTGCCCCCTTTGAATATTATTTCTATTTCCCTGACTTGAGTAGTCCGAAAGCGCTTGAAATTTCACTCTCTTTCACAGTGGTTTTTTTTAATTATTAATATATATATATATATTTATTATTTTTATTATAAAAATTATATTATTATATATATATATTATATATTTATATATAATTTATATATTAATATATATTTTAATGATTACATTTATATCAACACTGCGAAAAACCCAAAAGGACTCAAACCAATGTGCTTTGGCTTGCTAGGGGGGCGAAATCTCATGACGCCTTTACTCGGGGGGCCCAAACAGTCCTTAACTACCAAGGATATACGTGGTGGGAGATCAGGCTGTTTTTCTTTCTGTCCCTGTTTGATGTACTAGACTACGAGCTGAATTTGAATTACTTCCCCTCGAACGAGGGGAAGTCAATGGCAAACACTGAAATTAGCCAAGGACTCGAACCCATGTCTTTGGCTTGCCTCATGGCAACGAAAATCATGACGCCTTAATCAGGGCCCATACAACCCTTAAGACCAGCACACCCAGCGGAACTGGAGTTGTAATTTGCTCCCCAAGGACTACGATGGTGTGGATGACTTGGGCTAATTTCATTCTAGTTCCTTTTGGGGTGTACTAGTCAACGAGCAGTTTTTTTTACTTGTTGTGCCACGAAGAGTGGTATTGATCAATAACACACTCTATAGCCAAGGCCAAACCCTATGTTTTTTACCCTGCCTCAGGTGAGCTAAAGTCTTACCCCTTTTAACCCTCGCCTCCCCCATTTGAGCCAGCGGTCCTCAAGAATCACCAGTAGCTGAGCTACTGTTTTTTTCGTGATCCGGGACATCGGGGCAGGGGTTACCTCAAAGGAAAATTTTTTCGCCCCTCCTCTTTGAGTACCCACCTCAATTCTATATAAAATGAAATCCGAAATATAGCTCAGCTCGCGCATGCGTGATTTGTAGGATCGCTGGTCAAGAGTCTCCTCCCCATGAGTGAATATCAAAATGGTATCAATACCGACGGGTTTGGGTGGGTAAGACAATAGGAACTTTTAGGCAACTTTTTTCCCCAAAACGTTTCCCCTTTAACGGTAGGCTTTCGGGGTTTAGTACGGGAAGTAGGCAAAAGCAGTAGAGATGTGAAGACGATGTAATCATTCCCCCACCCTTGAATCGTAGTTTTGAGGTTATCGTTTCAGCCTTGAAAAGTTTTTTCCCAAAAGTCTGAAACAAAGCTGTTCCAGACTTTGGAACGGAACTTTTTTGACGGAATTTGAAGGACGGACTTACCCCCTGTTTTAAAATATGGAAACCCACATTAGCCAGTTTTCAAAACTCTGGAAATAAAACCAAAAAGAAGGGAATCATTAAATACATCGTTAAGGGTGCTAAGTTCCATCTTGATTCCTTTAAAGTACCCTGGAAAAAAAACCGGGGGGCCCGAGGATTATTTCGCTTACTTTGTCTTTGTTTGAAACCATGTCCGTCGTGACAGAAACATTAATAAATTTTAAATTCTCGGAAACTGAATAAGTTAATTTCTGGAATCTCATTTGTCCCCCCCGTGTAAAACCTGCAAAAAAATAGTCTTTAAATATGGAACACTTTCCAGTTCGATACCCTCAGCTGTCCTTTCCCCAATTTTCAGTGGCCCTACTTTTCTTCCCCTTTTGTTCTGTACATTTGAAAGAACCCCGGGGTTTGGGTCTTTGATTCATTAGAAACTAAATGTCTTATTTCAGCCTTTCAATCCCCCTTTTCACTTCTTTTTAATTGAAATATTGGTTAGCCCTTAACCCCCCTCTTTGATGCGCTTAAAATTCCCCTTTTTCCTAATAGATGCTTCACCCTGTTAACCGATTTATGATCGTTATTATTAGATCTAATTTCTCTTGGGGGAAAGTATTTACTCTGAGCACGGTGTACATTATTAAAAAAAAACTCTAAATGGAGATCCCCTTTGTAATCTAAGTATGACTCGTTAATATTTTCATTATTCTTGTTTCCAAGCTAAAGCTAAAAGGATGGATTTGTGATCACTTGCGCCAAGTCTTCTGTCTCTAGATTTTTTACGATGTTTCTTTATTTACAAACTAGGGCTACAAATTTAACCTTAGTAGACTCTGTTTCACATGCTTTAGAAAACGTCCTGAAAATGTTTCTAAAAATCACGAACTCCAGATTACCGGTCAAAGGATTCCGTCAATTTAACTAAAATTAAAAACCTCTAATATATGTTTTTGTGTCTAGAAGCCTAAAATTTGTCCGAAGAAGTTCCCTCATTTGCGATCCCCAAACTTGAGGTCGGTATAATACACCAAGAATTAGTTTTTTTTTGACCTTCTACAAACTAACAAAAAATTCTTTACTGTTCCATCTATTTTTAAACGTTTTATGCAAAATTAATATTTTCTCGAAAATTAATGCAACTCCTCCCCCTTCGCATTACATGAAATTATATTATAAATTTTAAATAAGGCATAAGTCAAAATATCTATCATTTTTTTATCATTTCAAAACCCAACCCCTTTAACTAATTTTAGTTTGAAGTCCTAACCCAACCCCCCCAAATGAGCTAGCAAAAAAAACCCACTGCCCTGGTAAATGAACCCTCCCTGGCATACATGTCATTTCGGCCCCTAGAAGTGGTCCCCCTTTTTTCAATGAAAGTACGATTTCCTACAGTGTTTGTCGGCAACAAATAAAAAAAAATTTTCTCAGACAACCATTGTTTTCAACACCCCTCTTGGGAAAAAGCCCATATAACGGGGGCCCCCCCCTTTTTCCTAAATTTGTCTTTTGCTGTCCTGAAAATTCTAAGTAAATCCTATTCTCGTTTCCCCACATCATTGCCTCCCGCACGAGGAGATAATAGGATTGATCCCCTTACCATTTATGATGTTGTCAAACCCGGGTAACAATATTCCCCCATCCCCGCTTCGTTACCCCCAATTCTTCCTTAAGCGCTGGTAAGTTGCCGATGGAGGGTCTTGGTTCAGTTAAGGGAGTAATAAGTCCCCACGAGTAAGTGCATACCACGAGTAAGTACCCCGCACCCCCGGCTAAGTACAGTCACCCCCATGAAAACTTTGGTTGATTGCCTTTTCTTTTTAAGACTTTTAATATCAAAATTGTATTTAAAAAAACTTGGACAAATAATAATCTTAATTCTTGGGTAAATAGTTTGTTTGTGGGGTTTCCAAGAAGGACTGTCTAGTTGGCCAGCGGCCTCTGCAGTGTTCTTTTCATATGGTCGCCCCGTCAGGTATTGCTTTGTTGTGGGATGTGATGGTGAGGGGTGGACTGACCCCTTTTTTATGCCTTCTCTTATGCATTATTTATTGTTCCTTGATAACGTGAGAGTCACGATTTTATTATTTTTTTCCAGGGTTTTTTTGCTGTTCTGAAATCACCCGTTTTTCTGTGATTTTTTGCATATATATATAAATTTATATATTTAAAATATTATTTATATATATTATTATTTATAATATTATATATATAATATATATATATATATTATTATATATATATATATATATATATATAAAAGGAATTCGCAAGAGCAGGCGAAAATACACAAACATGATCTGGTAAAGGGGGAAATCGAAAAACGAATCTTGGAACAAGGGACGCGTGCTTTACCAATTTACCCCGGTGGGTAGATTGGTTTAAAAATGCATCCTTTTTCCAAGGTTTTTTAGGTTCGGTCTCCCTTTAGCCAAGATCAGGGTTTTGTGTATATTTTGCCTCTTTGCGAATTCCTTTCATTGTTAAAATCTCTAGGAAGGCTGATGCTGCAGGGGTGAGATGAAAAGCTGTAAGCCTTCTCCCCAAAGTGGCTGCCTTGGATCAAAGTCTAGCGTACGGGGACTCCAAAGGGATTGGTCCGGGTGGGGAGATTGGTAAAGCCTGGTACCTTGTTTTTAAAGGGTTTGTAGGTTCGGTCTCCTTCACCGAGTCAGTGTATATATATATATATATTATATATATATATAATATAATTTATTTATTAATATTATAAACTGAATTTTTCAAAAAAAATTTTTAAATTAAATTTGGTTAGGTTGGTCCAAAAAATTTAAATCTTTAATTTTCAAAAGAAAAAATATTTTTTCATTCTGAAACTAATTTAAAACCCTTTTTAACATTTCTTCATGTCGGTTATTTTAGGGATATTTGTAATGTATCGCATGGTCAGCCTAAATTTTTTTAATATTGCTTCAGATCAATTTATTATTTTATGAAATGTTCAAATTTTTCAGATTTATGGCAAAAAAATTTTTTATTTTTGCTAAATTTAGCAAACAACACTTTTCGAATAGGCCAAACTTGTATTCGGCTTAATCGGCAGGAATAACAAAAAAAGACACAATACCGTGACTGGAACGATCACAAAAACCCCCACATAGAAGAGAGGAGCTTACGACGACGTTTCGGTCCATTTGGGCCCTTTACAAAAGTCAACTAACCCGAAGTGGAGCAGGACGGCATTATAGGCAGGAAGATTTGGGGTGTAGTAACAGTAGTAGTAATGTGTAGTATAGCAGTTGTAGTATGTGGTAGTATGGGGAACTAAAGGGGGAGGAGCCCGTCAAAAATAAAGAAAGGGGAGCATGCAAGGGAGCTAGGGGCCCATAGAGGGAGAGCAAGGCACAGAGGTGGGGGGAAGAACACCCGTGCTTAACCGATTCTATTTTTTTTTCTTTTTCTCCCTTTCCCTTCCTCTTTCCTTTTTTTTGTCTTTTTTCTGTGCGTGTTTCTGTTCCCTTTATTATTTTTTATCCTTCCCCTTCCCCTCACCTCTGTGCCTTGCTCTCCCCCTATGGGCACCTAGCTCCCTTGCAGTGCACCCTTTCTTTTTATTGACTGGTCCCCCTTAGTTCCCCATACTACCCTCTCTCTACTACCCCTAACACTATACCACTACTACTATACTACCATACACTTTCTACACCATACTACTACTACTACCAACTACTACTATTACTCTCCACCCCAAACCCCTTTTCCCGCCAATTATAGCGTCCTGCTCCACTTCTGGTTAGTGTGACTTTTTAAATGGTCCAAATCGGACCGAAACGTCGTCGTAAGCTCCCTCTTCTTTGTGCGGGTTATTTGTTAATCGGCAGGACCTGTATATGTAATGTAAAGACATTTATATTTATTACTTTAGAAGTGGCGATTGTAAAAACTGCCTTGAGGTAGCAGTTCGAAAATTGAAAAGCGAGTGTCGGTGAATAAAACACAAAATCCTTGTTAACATGTTGCTATTGCAGACACAGCAATCCAAACAGCATTTTTAAATAAAGCCAAAAAATTTCATAGCAAAAGGGACGAAAGGCCCCAAAAAATTTTTTATCCATTAAAAAAAGAGAGCACTGAGGCTATGATGACCGCCCTTTCGACCTAAGGTGCGCAAGTTAGCAAACATGGAATAATCACACTTGTCAAATGTCCCCTTGCTTTTTGAAGACATTGGCTTACGAACTGAACTGTAGGAACTTCAGTAAAAGCTTTCATTAACCTTTTTTATTGTGTTTGGTTTAGTATTTTGTTTTCAAGTGCCTTCAAGGGATGGAAGATGTTGCGCCCGACAACAGTTGAGGAGTATGCCGCCGAATGAGGATGGGGCCTGGAGGGGTATCATTGTAAAAATAATTATTGGAGGGTCCCCGAGTTGGGCCCCCGCAGTTTCTTGCCCTTATGATGCCATTGGCTAAGCCTCTTTTCCCCTTTCCCCAAAGTAGAAAGGCACAATCGTGTAGCCCATGCCCAAAATAGCCGACGCTGGTTCTGAAATAAAAAAATAAACCAAATCCTGTTGTTTAATGTAAAAAAAATTAAGATTTATTTACTTTTTTCAATAAAAGGGATTATCGTACTGATAAAAAAAGTTTTTTAAATTGTAATTTTGTAAAAACAGAAACCTGAACAAAACCATTTCCCCTTTTTAAGATAATAAAAAATAATATCTTAAATTTTTACCCTACTGTAAAGGGATGGGGCCCAGCTCATCCTTATTTTATACTATATGGAAAATCGCTTGTTATGAGGACCATGTCCGGGGCAGTTTTGTCCAGGACGACCCCACCTGACTAACACCCCGGTACCGTTTTACTAATGGGGGAACTAGAAAAAGGGATAAGGAAAAAACCCCCCCAATGTTTTCACCTTCCGGGAATTGACCCCCCACCCTAGGTCCGGGCCCCCTCCGGATGTACTTTGCTTCAAATTTTTCAGTAAATGAGAATAATTAAGAATTAATTGATTAAGAAATTAGCCTTTTAAAATTTTAACATGGTTTTCAACCTTTTGTCAGTAATGTCACTAAACCAACATTTCTGTGGCACCCATAGTAAATTTACTATTTGATCAATTCCCCTAAAAAAACAAATGCGAAAATAAAATATGCAAGTCTGTTTCTGTAAAATAAAAACATAAACCTTTTTAGGGCGAATCAATAAAAAAAAGAAAAGGAAACTAAATTGTCTTCTGTAATTTATTGAGATATTTTGGGGTTGTTTTGATGGTAGTCCTTTTGGCATTAGGTGAATATTTGGGCAAAATTCCCCCTTTTTTCTTTCCTGGACCGACTGCGCCCTTTCCCCCCTTCTTAATTTTATGTTTGTGAGCAAGAAAAACCCAACCCAGCATGAAAAAGCTAACTTTTTTCGCAGCCGAAGTATTCATTCTTAAACTCTATCCCGAATTCGTCCAGACTGCCTATTTTCAAATTTTTCCCTTAAAATTCTTCTACTGTGAGACTCAGTTTCGACGAGCTTAATACTGATGCAATAAATGGGTTTCTCAGCCAGTCATATTCTTATACGAGTTTCGAAAATATTGTACTGATTTTTTTCTTTGCAATTACTTTAAGATGCTCAAAAATAAATGACATGATCTTTTTATTAATTTTTGCTGTAACATGTGGGGTCTTTTCCATGTTGCCTTTTTTAATTTTGACAACCGAGAATCTTAATTTATTTCTCAGTGCATTAATTTTGTCAGCGAAAGATAGGATATTTTCAGTGTTGTCTTGAATGTTGGAAATTACCTTGTTTAAATGCACAAAGATATCCACTAAGTAGAATAATTTTGAAGATCAAGAGTCATCTGCTAGCGTCACTCAAAATTCTTCTTGTTGACCATACCCCCGGCCGGGATTGAACCCGCGGTCATAGAGTCTCAAAACTCCAGCCCGTCGCGTTAGCCACTAGACCAGCTAGCCACAATAAGATTCATCCAACTAGGTATATTTCTACACCATAGGAAAGTTAGCACAGGCACCTCTGTGACCACAAATGCAAGTTTTTACAGACGAATCTCCAGCTAGCGTGGCCGTGACGAACTCTAGCTCAAGTCCCTTCACTGCCGTCAACATGACTCAAGAAATCGTAATGACACGATTGCAAATAAACCATACCCCCGGCCGGGATTGGACCCGCGGTCATAGAGTCTCAAAACTCCAGCCCGTCGCGTTTGCATTTGTGGTCACAGAGGTGCCTGTGCTAACTTTCCTATGGTGTAGAAATATACCTAGTTGGATGAATCTTATTGTGGCTAGCTGGTCTAGTGGCTAACGCGACGGGCTGGAGTTTTGAGACTCTATGACCGCGGGTTCAATCCCGGCCGGGGGTATGGTTTATTTGCAATCGTGTCATTACGATTTCTTGAGTCATGTTGACGGCAGTGAAGGGACTTGAGCTAGAGTTCGTCACGGCCACGCTAGCTGGAGATTCGTCTGTAAAAACTTGCATTTGTGGTCACAGAGGTGCCTGTGCTAACTTTCCTATGGTGTAGAAATATATCTAGTTGGATGAATCTTATTGTGGCTAGCTGGTCTAGGGGCTAACGCGACGGGCTGGAGTTTTGAGACTCTATGACCGCGGGTTCAATCCCGGCCGGGGGTATGGTTTATTTGCAATCGTGTCATTACGATTTCTTGAGTCATGTTGACGGCAGTGAAGGGACTTGAGCTAGAGTTCGTCACGGCACGCTGCTGGAGATTCGTCTGTAAAAACTTGCATTTGTGGTCACAGAGGTGCCTGTGCTAACTTTCCTATGGTGTTAGAAATATACCTAGTTGGATGAATCTTATTGTGGCTAGCTGGTCTAGTGGCTAACGCGACGGGCTGGAGTTTTGAGACCGCGGGTTCAAGCCCGGCCGGGGGTATGGTTTATTTGCAATCGTGTCATTACGATTTCATGAGTCATGTTGACGGCAGTGAAGGGACTTGAGCTAGAGTTCGTCACGGCCACGCTAGCTGGAGATTCGTCTGTAAAACTTGCATTTGTGGTCACAGAGGTGCCTGTGCTAACTTTCCTATGGTGTAGAAATATATCTAGTGGATGAATCTTATTGTGGCTAGCTGGTCTAGTGGGCTAACGCGACGGGCTGGAGTTTTGAGACTCTATGACCGCGGGTTCAATCCCGGCCGGGGGTATGGTTTATTTGCAATCGTGTCATTACGATTTCTTGAGTCATGTTGACGCAGTGAAGGCTTGGCTAGAGTTCGTCAAGGCCACACTAGCTGGAGATTCGTCTGTAAAAACTTGCTATTTGGTCACAGAGTGCCTGTGCTAACTTTCTATGGAGAAATATACCTAGTTGATGAATCTTTGTGGCTAACTGGTCTGGGCTAACGCGACGGCTGGAGTTTTGAGACTCATGACCGCGGGTTCAATTCCGCCGGGGTAGGGTTTATTTGCAATCGTGTCATTACGATTTCTTGAGTCATGTTGACGGCAGTGAAGGGACTTGAGCTAGAGTTCGTCACGGCCACGCTAGCTGGAGATTCGTCTGTAAAAACTTGCATTTGTGGTCACAGAGGTGCCTGTGCTAACTTTCCTATGGTGTAGAAATATACCTAGTTGGATGAATCTTATTGTGGCTAGCTGGTCTAGTGGCTAACGCGACGGGCTGGAGTTTTGAGACCGCGGGTTCAAGCCCGGCCGGGGGTATGGTTTATTTGCAATCGTGTCATTACGATTTCTTGAGTCAGTTCTTCTTGTTGCTCAATGGTAATAAAAACTAACTCATCCTTGAGTTCATACACTCGTAACAACTCTTTGCCTATCCATCTTGTCTTTGTGTGCAGAAGATTCATATACTTCGCCCAAACTTCTTCACATAGTTTGCCAAACAGTAGTTATTTAAGTGGCGAATTTTTAATGCAGTTCACCAGTTTTACAACTTTGTTTAGTACAGCCTTCAACTTATTACCGGTTGTTCTTCCAACCAGCACCTCACGGTAGAGAAAACAATGTGTTGTTATGACATGACTATTTTCTTTCTTCACTAATGATACGAATCCTTTCATTAAACCACTGACGAAATGCCGTCTGTACAAATTACTACACAGGTTTTCCAGGACAAATCATCAGCTTCCATCTACTTAATGTACTGAATATATCTTGGTTCGCTGTTGTTTCTTCAAGCGCTTTACAACAAACAACTGGTTTACTAGTTTACCGTTACTAATGTAGTGAATGAATGCTAATAGTTGAACCTTCCCTCCATTATCTGTAGATTCATCTACTTGGAGTGTAAAAAATTCACTTTCCTTGAAAGAGGCGCACACAGCTTCTTCTACGTCTGCTGTCATATCATATATCCGCCTGCTTGTTTTCCTGCTTTACTGCTAAACATGGTTTAGCAAGCAGGGAGAATGTCTGCTTCTTTATTGGGCTTCATATTTCTTGCGAATAATTCTGCTACTAAGTAGCTGGCTTCTTAAGCCAGGGTACCACAGCACCTTGGCAGAAAAACACTGATTTACCTTCAGGAAGTTATCCAATATTCCGAAGCCATTATTGTAAAAACCTGTTTCATGTGTGACCTATAATCGATGGTCAAGAACTATGGAGCCTCCTTGTCCTGAGTCTAATTTGTTATGTTGCTACTGTGCTTTTCTGAAAACCTTGATTCTGAATTTCCATTAATAATGTCTTCTTGGAACTGTAACACAAGTCGAATGTTTAAATGGTGGTTCACTGGTGTGGTTATGTCTTGGACTACAACAAAGATCAAATGCTTGTGTTCAGACTTATGTCCCCTTCTGTCACTAGATCAGTGACCTTTCCCAATGTACAGTATGGTCAGATGCACTAAAATATAAAATATCATTCTAGCATGTGTGCATATTCTCACCTCCTAGAATAGAATAAGTGAAGAGGAGTACCCAAGGAGAGGCGACAAAGGCAGAGGCGACGGTGGAGAAGGAGAGCGTGATGGATCCCACAAAAGCCACCTTCCTCCAGCCAAACTCAGACACCAGCGGTCCCACGAAAAGCCCAGTCATACACCGTGAGAAGCTTGACGTGTTGTAGATCAAAGCAGTGACAATGGAGGACGTCCGTAACTCATTCAAAAAATTGGAGAACATAATCCCGAAACACTGCGATACTGTATCCTCCATTACCTAAGGGTAAAAAAGAAATGTAAATGAACTGTACAGTGTTATAGAAATTTGTTAACAATGGAAATAAATGTATTGTATCGCGTTATTTTGCTCTTCTGGCAAAAATGTTTTCCTACAGAAATAATATTATTATTTATCTCTGGAAGATAGGACTAAGGCTGTGATCATGAAATAATGTGCAAGTATATGAAGTATAATAAAGCTCCAATAGCCCATGGAGAAATAAAAAATAATTAAGGAGGATAAATTCAATTCCTGAGATCGAGAGACCTTGGTCATCATCACTACAGCTTATGACAAACTCCTGTGTTAAGTGATTTTCTTCTGACAAATTTAAATTTTTTTTTGTTGCTGCGTTATATATTAATTTATTTCATGAGAGGGAGCTCTAATCCCGAAGGGAAATTGTACTGAATAATATTCGATGCAATAAAAGGGAGGGTAGCTCCATTTCTTTAAATCGTCAGCCTGTCACTGACATCGAGGCACCGTCACTGAAAGTCTTTCTTGTTAATACCTTTAAAGCTGTGCTTATGAGAACACGAAAGCGTTGTTTTTCCACATATCTCACAGTGACAGTTAAATCATTAAAACCGGATGACATAAATGTGAAGGATGAGGACTGGAATGAGACAGAGCAGAATAAAAACAAAATTTAGTTTTATTCTGCAGAAAAGGTGTGAGTTACTCACGAAACTCATTTAAAGAGAGGTTCCTCAATTCCAATGAAGGGCTCTTGATCCAAGAAATTGAGATTGGCATTGCCATTCTTGGCTGGAACCCAGGGTCACAACTAGGATCAGAAGACAGCATTAATGGGAGTACAAAAGTGAGGCCAGATCATTGGTGGATCACTTTTTCTCACTTAGTTAATCAAACGTTATTTTAAGTTGCATCATTTTTTATTCTTTTCAAATGTTCAGTGTTTAACTGAACATTTGATAAATATATCGTATTATTTCAAATTTTGGTATAACCAAGTGGTCATTAATATTGAAAACTGTTCTTTAAGGAAACATTGGAAACAAATAAACAGGATTCATCAAAAAGAAATGTATGAATATAGGCCGCCATTTAGTATCCATATATTATACATCACTGTTGCCCCAAATTACAAAGCTATTCCAGTTATTAGTTGCGCTGTTTTGTGAAATATTGCTTAGAATTGAATCAATATTTAAATTATTGTCCAGCTTTCTGACCTGACAAAGATGAGCCGCCTTGATGTGTTGCATCGACCCAGGGGAAAATTTCGACTCCTGTAACCTAACAAAATTTTCAGTAAATCCTTAATAACCAGAAAACTCCCTTTTAAAACCGCTCAGGTATTCAATGATTAAATTATATCTGTCGAAGAGGCTTCAAAATGCACCAACTATTTTTTTCATTACTTTTCCCACAACTGATGTTAGGCTACTTATTCTGTAAACTGAAGCTAGGAACTTATTTTCCACTTTTTAAACTGTTATCAATTTTACCTTTTTCTATTCGTCCAGCAAGGTGCTCATATGTAATGATCTTCTAGAGAGGCTTGATAATTGTTTGTTTAGTTCCTTCTTACATTCCTTTACAATTCTTGAAAACACATTTTTAAGGCCTAGTAAACTGTTTGCGTACAATATGTCTAGTTGTTCGTGGACGAACAAGCCACTAGTGACTTTGATCATGCATAATTTATTCTCTTTCTGAGGTTTTACTAACACTCTAATCTACTCCCATCGAGGAAGGATGACCCGGAAAAGAAGAATCAATTTCACCTTTCACAAGATGTGAAAGCACTATAACTCAGATTTCCCTGCAAACTGCAAGATTCCAACCCCACCTTCCGGTGTAGGGACTGTATCTAGGCAGGGACTGTATCAATCCGTTTGGCTCATCGGTTTCTGTGAATCCCTTCATAAATGCTACTTTGCTCTCAGTCCAACAGCACATCAAGCCATAAAACTGACTGCCTCCATTCTCTCCATTCTATCACGCTCACACACACTGTTTAGTATCCGGGAGATGGTGTAGAGTGGATCTAGGTGCGACCATTTCTTCGATGTAGTCGTGCAGAAAGGAAGAACGGTTCTTGAAGCTGTGTGCTTTCAGAAGAAGAGACTACCTTTCTTTCCTGCTGAGGGCACACAGCTTCAAGAACCGTTCTTCCTTTCTGCACGACTGCATCGAAGAAACGGTCGCACCTAGATCCACTCCGCACCCTCACATACACTGTTGGATGTTCAAGCCTCTCGCATAGTGTTCCTCCTTTACTCTTTCCCTTAAACCTTTCCTAGGAGGTTAAATTCCCGTCCTAACCTCCACTACAAATGTACACACTCTGAAGGCCATCCTTGTTTCGCTCTATTTTCTCTAAAATTCCAAACCACCTCTAACCACATGCATAAATTGTCATTTCTGTGGAAATTGGTGTCACGCCCCTTGTGCAGATATCCAAGAACTAGCTACAAGCAGTATTAAAACAGGGAAGTGTTTTTGGGTATGCCCAAATGAGATAAATCTGTGGACTAAAATCACAAGGGTATTAAAAGAGGTCAACATCAAAGCTGCTTTCATAGAAAACCTGGAAGCTTTCTACAACAGATGGGAACATAAAAAGTCCGGGCTGTATGGTACTGCCCTTGATCTGGCCATGTAGTCAGAAACTGTAAGCTGGAGATGATGTCCTGGTAGTCAGTAAATGGGGGGCTGATAGTGCTGTCCTGGGAGACAGTAATGGGGAAGCTGGAGGTGCTGTCCTGGGAGACAGTAATGGTGAAGCTGGAGGTGCTGTCCTGGGAGACAGTAATGGTGAAGCTGGAGATGCTGTCCTGGGAGACAGTAATGGGGAAGCTGGAGAGGCTGTCCTGGGAGACAGTAATGGTGAAGCTGGAGATTTTGTCCAGGTAGTCGGGAATTATACGCAGGAAGGAATACATATGAATGACCTCATAGGGGACAGGAGCCATAGTAGGGAAACAAGTGTAGTCAAAGATAAGATAAAACCAATATTGCAAACTAGAAATACCGCAGGAAATAGCAAACAAGAGGACTCCACTAGCATAGTGAGGATATATTACCAAAAACAAATGGTGGGAGCTCCATTGTTGGTGCTAGGGAGGATAGAAGTAAGACAGGGAAACATGCACCAACAGGGGAATACAGTCACAGAAACCCAAGGCAAACGGAAACCAAGCCTGTGCACATACTATGCACTCGGTATCTGCTGGCATGGGAAATCTGGAAAAAACAGATGGAACGTGCAACTATGACCACCCTAGGAAATGCCATGCCCATATGACAACAGGAAAATGCAAACTCCCTTCCTGTAAGCTTTTTCACCCTGAACTGTGTACCTCTTCAGTACAGGAAAGACTGTGCTATAACTTAAATTGCCAGGCATACCATCTAAAGGGGACAAAAAGATACAAAACATCCAGGCCATGGGAAAACCTGGGTAGCCACAGCCACTCAAGAGGGAGAGGTTTTTTAGTGCCAGGAAGGAAAAAAAACTGGCAGGAAATGGCAGAAATCGTACACCAAATCTAGTCATTCCTGGAGTGGAACCACAGTCGATGGCCTCCACTCCAAACCAACAGATACAGATACTAATGCCGGAAAAAAAATCCCCCCCCAGTACCAACAATACCACCAGTCCGATAACATTCTTCTTTGCAAATATACAGGGTCTAAAGCCAGCAACAAACAACAAAATACCTTTCATCCGTGGACTGCTTGCAGAGGCAAAGGCAATGTTCGCGGCTTTCACTGAGACCCACATAAAGGATCACTTGGACAACGAAATATGGATCCCAGGTTACAACCTATACAGATGTGACAGAGTGAACAGGCAAAAGGGGGGGGTTGGCCTGTACATTGCAGAGTCACTTGTTTGCACAGAACTGCTAAATGCCTCAAATGATGTAGTGGAAGTTTTAGCAGTAAAGGTCGAGAATCAAAACCTAGTCATTGTGATAGTCTACAAGCCTCCGGATGCAACATCCCAGCAATTCCAGGAACAGCTGTTAAAAATTGACCACTGTCTGGAAAACCTTCCAGCTCCTGCACCCAAATCTTGCTCCTGGGGGATTTCAACTTAAGGCACCTAAAATGGAGGAATATAGCAAATAATATTGTTGCAGTAATAACACCAGGAGGCAGCTCTGATGAAAAACTCACACTCACGCGAGCTTTTAAATCTCTGCACAAAATTCAATTTAAACCAGCAAATAATAGAGCCTACTAGACTGGAGAATACACTAGACCTCATCTTCACTAACAATGATGATCTGATAAGAAATATCACCATATCAAAAACAATATACTCAGATCACAACATAATTGAGGTTCAGTCATGTATGCGCGGAGCCCCAGACCGACATAATGAGATTAGTCACGAGGGAGCATTCACCAAATTCAACTTCAATAACAAAAACATAAAGTGGGACCAAGTAAACCAAGTCCTAACCGATATAAGCTGGGAAGATATACTAAGCAACACAGACCCCAACTTATGCCTAGAACAGATTAACTCGGTAGCACTCGATGTATGCACAAGGCTTATTCCTCTAAAAAAAAGGAGGAGTAGATGTAAAACAGAAAGAGACAGGCGCTCCCTTTACAGGCGACGGAAAAGAATAACAGAGCGGCTAAAAGAGGTCAATATATCTGAAATGCGTAGGGAGACACTGGTCAGAGAAATAGCAAGCATCGAACTATAAGCTAAAAGAATCCTTTAGGAGTCAGGAATCGCGGGAAGAACTAAAAGCCATAAATGAAATCGAAAGAAACCCAAAGTATTTCTTCTCCTATGCCAAATCAAAATCGAGAACAACGTCCAGTATTGGGCCCCTACTTAAACAAGATGGGTCCTACACAGATGACAACAAGGAAATGAGTGAGCTACTCAAGTCCCAATATGACTCAGTTTTTAGCAAGCCGCTAACCAGACTGAGAGTCGAAGATCAAAATGAATTTTTTATGAGAGAGCCACAAAATTTGATTAACACAAGCCTATCCGATGTTATCCTGACGCCAAATGACTTCGAACAGGCGATAAATGACATGCCCATGCACTCTGCCCAGGGCCAGACTCATGGAACTCTGTGTTCATCAAGAACTGCAAGAAGCCCCTATCACGAGCCTTTCCATCCTATGGAGAGGGAGCATGGACACGGGGGTCGTCCCACAGTTACTAAAAACAACAGACATAGCCCCACTCCACAAAGGGGGCAGTAAAGCAACAGCAAAGAACTACAGACCAATAGCACTAACATCCCATATCATAAAAATCTTTGAAAGGGTCCTAAGAAGCAAGATCACCACCCATCTAGAAACCCATCAGTTACACAACCCAGGGCAACATGGGTTTAGAACAGGTCGCTCCTGTCTGTCTCAACTATTGGACCACTACGACAAGGTCCTAAATGCACTAGAAGACAAAAAGAATGCAGATGTAATATATACAGACTTTGCAAAAGCCTTCGACAAGTGTGACCATGGCGTAATAGCGCACAAAATGCGTGCTAAAGGAATAACAGGAAAAGTCGGTCGATGGATCTATAATTTTCCTCACTAACAGAACACAGAGAGTAGTCGTCAACAGAGTAAAGTCCGAGGCAGCTACGGTGAAAAGCTCTGTTCCACAAGGCACAGTACTCGCTCCCATCTTGTTCCTCATCCTTATATCCGACATAGACAAGGATGTCAGCCACAGCACCGTGTCTTCCATTGCAGATGACACCCGAATCTGCATGACAGTGTCTTCCATTGCAGACACTGCAAAGCTCCAGGCAGACATCAACCAAATCTTTCAGTGGCTGCAGAAAACAATATGAAGTTCAACGATGAGAAATTTCAATTACTCAGATATGGTAAACATGAGGAAATTAAATCTTCATCAGAGTACAAAACAAATTCAGGCCACAAAATAGAGCGAAACACCAACGTCAAAGGCCTGGGAGTGATCATGTCGGAGGATCTCACCTTCAAGGACCATAACATTGTATCAATCGCATCTGCTAGAAAAATGACAGGATGGATAATGAGAACCTTCAAAACTAGGGAGGCCAAGCCCATGATGACACTCTTCAGGTCACTTGTTCTATCTAGGCTGGAATATTGCTGCACACTAACAGCACCTTTCAAGGCAGGTGAAATTGCCGACCTAGAAAATGTACAGAGAACTTTCACGGCGCGCATAACGGAGATAAAACACCTCATTATTGGGAGCGCTTGAGGTTCCTAAACCTGTATTCCCTGGAACGCAGGAGGGAGAGATACTTTGATTATATACACCTGGAAAATCCTAGAGGGACTAGTACCGAACTTGCACACGAAAAATCACCCACTACGAAAGCAAAAGACTTGGCAGACGATGCACCATCCCCCCAATGAAAAGCAGGGGTGTCACTAGCACGTTGAGAGACCATACAATAAGTGTCAGGGGCCCGAGACTGTTCAACTGCCTCCCAGCACACATAAGGGGGATTACCAACAGACCCCTGGCAGTCTTCAAGCTGGCACTGGACAAGCACCTAAAGTCAGTTCCGGATCAACCGGGCTTGGCTCGTATGTTGGTTTGCGTGCAGCCAGCAGCAACAGCCTGGTTGATCAGGCTCTGATCCACCAGGAGGCCTGGTCTCAGACCGGGCCGCGGGGGCGTTGACCCCCGGAACTCTCTCCAGGTAAAACTCCAGGTAAACTCCAGGTAACCACTCTGAACAGTAAGTCTACTATTAGTAACCACGCACCCCTTTCAAATATTTAAACTACGAATTTTCTGCATAAAATTCACGTCACACATTACCATGGTACATCACATCTCCACTGCCTCCAGCCCACTCTTCGCTGCAATGTTTAAAATCAATGTTTCATGACATGTTTCATAGATTTCCTTTTTGTTTCCATGGATAATGTTCTTTGTCTCCATTTATGCATCAAAACACTAACCACTTTTTTCCCCTCATTATTACTATGATTCACTTTATGTACCACAGACCCATCCAATGACAAGTCCATTCTCAATATCTGCAGACATTCACTTTCCCTCTCTCTCTCTCTCTCTCCCTCTTTTTTTTTCTTTTACACAGGGTTTGACAAGGTTAAGGATCCCTAGCTTTATTGACAAGCTATTTACAGGTTAAGGATTCCTAACTTTATTGGCAAGCTAAGAGCTGTTACCTACATCAGCTCATTTGAAAGCATTTGTATTGTTATGAGATATACAAGTAGGGAACAGGATGAAGGTGGAGCCATCTGTGGGCCAGCATTTTCATTTGATCAACTGAATTATCTCGTTGACATCATTATGCTGTACGAATGTGTTCCATACTCGAGTCATCCTGGGTATATATGATCTCAGATGGAGTGAAGTTCTGGAGAAGGGTACAGCCAGAGTGAAGTGGCTGCTTTCTGCCCGCCTTGTGGCATAAAAGCTTGTTTCACGCTGTCTTCGAAGTGGATCCAAGTGTGGTACATTGACAATATTGGCCTTATACATAACAGTAAGGCTACCCACATCCCTCCTACGTTGAAGGCTCTGCTGAAATGACAGATCTATCCAGGATTGGTCCAGGCGAGAGATGAGACGTCTTGCTCTGTTCTCTACTCTGTCAAGCAGTCGCAGATGAGAGGGGGGAAGGCAAGCCAAGAAAGTGGAGCATACTCAAGGTGTGAGCATACTGGTGCCTCGTACAGAATCTTGGAACCCCTACTGTCAAGCAGATGCGAGATACGGCGAAGTGCTGTAAGCTTCCTGGCTGCCTTATTTGCAAGATTTACAGCATGGTTCTTCATGGTTAGTTTGGAGTCAAATTTCACCCCAAGGATATCAACTTCTTCTCCAGGTGCCAACACCCTCCCATTCATCCTTACTACTGCACCAGCATTACCATCATGGTGCCTAGAGACGATCGTCATTTGCGTTTTCTCAGGTGCAAATGTTACTTGTCATCTATTTCCCCAAGCTGATATAGCTCTCAGCTGGTGATTGATGTAGCTTAGAGCAGCTGGCATTTCTTCTCTTGGATAAGTGAATGTCAGTGTACAGTCGTCTTCATATGCATGTGATTCTGGGATGAGATGAAGAAGGTCGTTGAAGTAGACATTCCATAACAATGGTCCCAGTACGATTCCTTGTGGAACACTTGCCTCAATAAGATGTTTTGCTGATTCCATTCCATTGAGAACTACACTTAGAGATCTACCATGAAGGTAATCACTGAGGAGACATAGCGTAGAGCCTGCAATTCCCAGTGCTTGAAGTTTTGCTAAGAGGCCCTGGTGCCACACCCGGTCGAAAGCGCCAGCAAAGTCCAGTACTACCATACAGCTGACTTTGGATTCATCCAGTGACTGGTGCCACTTAGTGAAGAGGTTTAACAACAGATCAGCAGCAGAGTAACCTTTCCTGAAGCCATAATGACGATCACAAAGTAGTGAGTGGTAGTAAAAAAACGCTGTCATTTGCCTTGAGATTATTGTCTCAAGGATCTTACCAGTGATTGACAGGAGTATCACTGGTCTGTAGATGCTGATTTCTGCTCTGCTCTTTTTTTTGTGAACAGGGACTACCTTTGCCTCTTTCCATAGAGAGGGCCATTTACAATGTACTAGGCAGTGCTGAAAGATGCGAGTTAGAGGTGCTGCTAGCTGGTCTGCACATCTTCTCAGCAATCTTGGGTTCAACTTGTCTGGGCCCACAGCCTTTTCTTGGTCAAGCGATTTAAGAAGGAAATGCACCTCCTCCTGCCTTATTGTCACCACTGACAGTTTTGACACAGTTCTTGCAGCTAGCCAAAGAGGGTCCCTTGCTGGATCAGGAACTTGCATTTTGGTAGCAAAGTGTTCAGCAAAGAGGTCCGCCTTCTCTTGACTACTAGTAGAGGTGGTCCTATCCTGTCGATTTAAAGGTGGAATGAGTTCATCAGGCAGATAACCTTATCTGTCCTTGACCAGGGACCACCAGGTTTTGGAGCATACCCTACCTGATGCTAGCTTTCTTTTAGTGTCCACCTCCCATTTAGCAATGGCCCACTTTTGAACATCACCCATATACCTACAGGCTTGCCTGTGCAAGTTCCTGTTATAGGTGGTAGGATGTCTCTTATACAGTGTCTTCCATTGCAGACACTGCAAGGCTCCAGGCGGACATCAACCAAATCTTTCAGTGGGCTGCAGAAAACAATATGAAGTTCAACGATGAGAAATTTCAATTACTCAGATATGGTAAACATGAGGAAATTAAATCTTCATCAGAGTACAAAACAAATTCTGGCCACAAAATAGAGCGAAACACCAACGTCAAAGACCTGGGAGTGATTATGTCGGAGGATCTCACCTTCAAGGACCATAACATTGTATCAATCGCATCTGCTAGAAAAATGACAGGATGGATAATGAGAACCTTCAAAACTAGGGAGGCCAAGCCCATGATGACACTCTTCAGGTCACTTGTTCTATCTAGGCTGGAATATTGCTGCACTCTAACAGCACCTTTCAAGGCAGGTGAAATTGCCGACCTAGAAAATGTACAGAGAACTTTCACGGCGCGCATAACGGAGATAAAACACCTCAATTACTGGAGCGCTTGAGGTTTCTAAACCTGTATTCCCTGGAACGCAGGAGGGAGAGATACATGATTATATACACCTGGAAAATCCTAGAGGGACTAGTACCGAACTTGCACACGAAAATCACTCACTACGAAAGCAAAAGACTTGGCAGACGATGCACCATCCCCCCAATGAAAAGCAGGGGTGTCACTAGCACGTTAAGAGACCATACAATAAGTGTCAGGGGCCCGAGACTGTTCAACTGCCTCCCAGCACACATAAGGGGGATTACCAACAGACCCCTGGCAGTCTTCAAGCTGGCACTGGACAAGCACCTAAAGTCAGTTCCTGATCAGCCGGGCTGTGGCTCGTACGTTGGTTTGCGTGCAGCCAGCAGCAACAGCCTGGTTGATCAGGCGCTGATCCACCAGGAGGCCTGGTCACAGACCGGGCCGCGGGGGCGTTGACCCCCGAAACTCTCTCCAGGTAAACTCCAGGTAATACCTTCGCCATGCTTTGTACTTAGCATTAGCAGCCTCTCTACAACGAAAGCCAAACCAAGGCTGATCTGTAGGCTTTGTCACATATTGCCGGTGAGGAATGTGTTCTTGTTGTAGATTAAGGATGTGTCCAGTGAAGGCTTTCACTTGGTTGTCAACATCCCCTTGGAGAAGAGCATTCCAATCGGTGGTGGCGAGCTCAGAGCAAAGGGCTGGCCAATTACCTCTTTCCCATAGCCAGGTTGTGAGTGTGGACTCCTCACCTCGTTCTGTTGGGATCTTAAGTGTCGTAAAAACAGCCTTGTGGTCAGACGATCCAACGTAGCCGAAGGGTTGACAAGTGACTATGCCTTCTGCCAGATCACTCACCACTGGGTCAAGGGAGGAGCCAGAGATGTGAGTAGGGAAATGAACAAAGTTTCTCATGTCAAATACTGCAAGAAGGTCATCAAAGTATAAGGTATAAGGTGCTGGTTGAGGTCACCAACAATTATGATATGTTGACAGTTGTGTTGTAGCAGAAGGGAGTCAATATTTTCCATTAGGAAGTTGATGGGTCTGCATGTTGCCACTGAGGTCTGTACATTGCACATACTAGTACAGAGGTACTAGTGTTTATGCAGAGCTTGAAGAACATCATTTCAAGATGTGTAGGGGTGGTAACATCAACATCAACATCTCTCTCTCTCTCTCTCTCTTTCTTATTCTCTCTCTCTCTCTCTTTCTCTCCCTCTCTCTCTCTCCCTCACTCTCTCTCTCCCTCACTCTCTCTCTCTCTCTCTGCTACGTCCACTAACTTTAGCCGCACTATCCTCACAGAATCTCTTATCAGCTTTAAGTAATCTACTGTCTATTCTATATACTTGCAACATCTGTCGCATTGCTTCGCTGTCCTCCATATCACATGTCTTCTCTAAATTCATAAATGCAGCGACAACTTTACCTTTATCCAAGTATCATTCACTTACATGTTTCAGTGTAAACACTGTTCCTCAGGGGTCAGTGTTGGGCCCGTTGTTGTTCACAATTTACATAAACGACATAGATGAGGGAATAAATAGCGACATAAGCAAATTTGCTGATGACACCAAAATAGGCCGTCCAATTCATTCTAATGAGGACACTAGAACACTACAGGATGATTTGAATAGACTGATGCAATGGTCGGAGAAGTGGCAGACGCAGTTTAATATTGACAAATGCAAAGTTCCAAATGCTGGACAGTTAAATAACCATGCCACATATAAACTAAATAATGTAGATCTTAATACTACTGATTGCGAAAAGAATTTAGGAGTTCTGGTTAGCAGTAATCTAAAACCAAGACAACAGTGCATTAGTGTTCACAATAAAGCTAACAGAATTCTTGGCTTCATATCTATAAGTATAAATAATAGAATTCCTCAGGTTGTTCAACTCTATATATCCTCGGTTAGGCCTCATTTAGACTATGCTGCTCAGTTCTGGTCACCGTATTATAGAATGGATATAAATGCTCTGGAAAACGTACAGAGGAGGATGACAAAGATGATCCCATGTATCAGAAATCTTCCCTATGAGGATAGACTGAGGGCCCTGAATCTGCACTCTCTCGAAAGGCGTAGAATTAGGGGGGATATGATCGAGGTGTATTAATGGAAAACAGGAATAAATAAAGGGGATGTAAATAGCGTGCTGAAAATTTCCAGCCAAGACAGGACTCACAGCAATGGTTTCAAGTTGGAAAAATTCAGATTCAGAAAGGATATAAGAAAGCATTGGTTTGATAATAGAGTTGTGGATGAGTGGAACAAACTCACGAGTACAGTTATTCAGGCTAAAACGTTGTGTAGTTTTAAAAATAGGTTAGATAAATACATGAGTGGGTGTGGGTGGGTGTGAGTTGGACCTGACTAGCTTGTGCTGCTTCCTTGAGTGGAGGTGACCAGACTGGGTGGGTCAATGGGCTAATCCGGGGGGGTCATTGGTCTAATCCGGGGGGGACATGGACCTGCTCCGCATAGGTCAGTAGGCCTGTTGCAGTGTTCCTTCTTTCTTATGTTCTTATGTTCTTCTGTTTTTAACTTATAAATACATTATTCCATAGGATTTCTTAGGTTATTAATCTTATTAATCTCACTCCACAACTTTCTCATTCTCAGCTAAATTTGTTGACAGAACCTCAACTGCTCTCTCATTTCCTCTCCTTTTTCACTCACTCACCACTCTCTGACACTAATATGTTGGTTATAACTATGACCATAATTTTTAAAGCGGTGGACCGATAAGCCAGCGGAAAACTTCTCTTAGATGACCAAAAGCCCCAAATGAAGGGCCATCCACTAAGACCCGCGTCAGGAAACACTTGTCCTAACCAACCTTATCTAACCTAATCACTCTCTTAACCTCTCTTTCACTGTTCTTATATCCTTTCAGCTTTGTAAAAACCTCTCAAATGGTAACTTTTTCTCTCTACCGATAAATTCTTTTAACATCATTCCACCAGTTGCTCCTCTTTCCTCCCTCACCCACCTCGTAAATCCACAAACTTTTGCTGCACTCTCTGCCACGGTATTTTTAAATCTGCATAATATCTCTTCAACTTCCACTTCATTATCTGTACTCTCAGTAGCAAATCTTCCTGCCGGCAGTTGCTTGTATCTTACTCTAACTATCTTTTCCTATAATTTATAAACTTTCACTTCTTTGTTACTCACTGATGATATTGTTCCTCTCACTCTTAATTTAGCTACAACTAAATAATTATCTGGTACTTTTGTTCCTCCTTGAAAATCATGCACGTCCATGTACGTCTTGTTATATCATACAGAAAAGCATCTTGAAAATTGGAAAGTTTTTCCTCTTTTAATTTAAAAATGAAGTTTATTCTAAATTGTCTTTTCGTATTTATATTATATTTAAATTTTTCTACATACCTATAAGAAGAAAATATTGTATATTTTTCATTTTTTAAGAAAATCCACTTATTAAAATTTGCTTTAAAGTTGAGAAACCAATACAGATCAAATCAACACCAAAATACATATAATTAGGATTCACCAGCGTTTATTTTTATGTAGCTGATCGCAAGAGTCATTTTCTAGTAATTATATGGAAAAAAATATTAAAACAAAACAGCAAATTGAAATTTACACTGTTCAAAGTGAGTCACAAAGCCTTATTATGATAAAGGCCGCCAATGGTGAGAGTTTGAAGCCGATCTGAAAAGACACGCTTCAGAAATATTTCTGATTTCAACGATTCTTAATTTTTTTTAACTGTGAGACTAAGTGCAAAATTTAAAACTTTATGAAAAATCATATTTCTTATGGAATGCATAATCAAAAATATTTTGAAGTCGATCAGAAAAAAGTTTTCTTTAGTTACTAATACTATAAGATAATATAACTATTTATTCACTGAAATGAACAAACAATGTATTGAACAAAGCACTCCAAGGGGGATAAAGTACTGTTTATCAGAAGACTCATTCTGTAGTTATGGAATGTATGTCAGTGATTGCAAGGTACAATACCATTACTGGAACAATTCACAAATAACCCGCAAATAGGAGAGAGAGAGAGAGAGAGAGAGAGAGAGAGAGAGAGAGAGAGAGAGAGAGAGAGAGAGAGAGAGAGAGAGAGAGAGAGAGAGAGAGAGAGAGAGAGAGAGAGAAACTTACGACGACGTTTCGGTCCAACATGGACCATTTACTAATACAAAAAGAGATGGAGGCAGAATACATAAGCGAGGGGGGGACCAAGAGAGGAAAGAAAAAGAAATAGTGGTAGTGGCAATTCTGGTAGTGGAAGTAGTAGTAGTATTAGTGGTAGTATTAGTAATATTAGTGGTAGTATTAGTAGTACTAGTGGTAGTAGTACTAGTGGTAGTAGTATTAGTAGTAGTATTAGTAGTATTAGTGGTAGTAGTATTAGTAGTAGTAGTATTAGTGGTAGTAGTATTAGTGGTAATATTAGTGGTATTAGTGGTAGTAAACATAGGTAGTGGTAAGGCTGATAGTGGAAGTAGTAGTAGTATAAGTGGTAGTAAACATAGGTAGTGGTAAGGCTGGTAGTGGAAGTAGTAGTAGTATAAGTGGTAGTAAACATAGGCAGTGGTAAGGCTGGTAGTGGAAGTTGTAGTAGTATAAGTGGTAGTAAACATAGGTAGTGGTAAGGCTGGTAGTGGAAGTAGTAGTAGTATAAGTGGTAGTAAACATAGGTAGTGGTAAGGCTGGTAGTGGAAGTAGTAGTAGTATAAGTGGTAGTAAACATAGGCAGTGGTAAGGCTGGTAGTGGAAGTAGTAGTAGTATAAGTGGTAGTAAACATAGGCAGTGGTAAGGCTGGTAGTGGAAGTTGTAGTAGTATAAGTGGTAGTAAACATAGGTAGTGGTAAGGCTGGTAGTGGAAGTAGTAGTAGTATAAGTGGTAGTAAACATAGGTAGTGGTAAGGCTGGTAGTGGAAGTAGTAGTAGTATAAGTGGTAGTAAACATAGGTAGTTCTAAGGCTGGTAGTGGAAGTAGTAGTAGTATAAGTGGTAGTAAACATAGGCAGTGGTAAGGCTGGTAGTGGAAGTAGTAGTAGTATAAGTGGTAGTAAACATAGGTAGTTCTAAGGCTGGTAGTGGAAGTAGTAGTAGTATAAGTGGTAGTAAACATAGGCAGTGGTAAGGCTGGTAGTGGAAGTAGTAGTAGTATAAGTGGTAGTAAACATAGGCAGTGGTAAGGCTGGTAGTGGAAGTTGTAGTAGTATAAGTGGTAGTAAACATAGGTAGTGGTAAGGCTGATAGTGGAAGTAGTAGTAGTATAAGTGGTAGTAAACATAGGTAGTGGTAAGGCTGGTAGTGGAAGTAGTAGTAGTATAAGTGGTAGTAAACATAGGCAGTGGTAAGGCTGGTAGTGGAAGTAGTAGTAGTATAAGTGGTAGTAAACATAGGCAGTGGTAAGGCTGGTAGTGGAAGTTGTAGTAGTATAAGTGGTAGTAAACATAGGTAGTGGTAAGGCTGATAGTGGAAGTAGTAGTAGTATAAGTGGTAGTAAACATAGGTAGTGGTAAGGCTGATAGTGGAAGTAGTAGTAGTATAAGTGGTAGTAAACATAGGTAGTGGTAAGGCTGGTAGTGGAAGTAGTAGTAGTATAAGTGGTAGTAAACATAGGCAGTGGTAAGGCTGGTAGTGGAAGTAGTAGTAGTATAAGTGGTAGTAAACATAGGTAGTGGTAAGGCTGATAGTGGAAGTAGTAGTAGTATAAGTGGTAGTAAACATAGGTAGTGGTAAGGCTGATAGTGGAAGTAGTAGTAGTATAAGTGGTAGTAAACATAGGTAGTGGTAAGGCTGATAGTGGAAGTAGTAGTAGTATAAGTGGTAGTAAACATAGGTAGTGGTAAGGCTGGTAGTGGAAGTAGTAGTAGTATTAGTGGTAGTAAAAAGTAAGGAGAGTAATTTCAGTGGTACAAGAGAAAGAAAGGAGAGAAAAACGTGAAGTTACGCAACAGTAATAACAGTAGCAATATTAGTAGTGATGGAGTGATAGTCGTAGTAGAAGTTGGGGTCAGTCTAAGGACAAGAAAAAGGAGGACTGCAGGAGAGCTAAGAGCCCATAATGAAGGACCAAAAACACAGTGAGAGAGAGATCTGAAGGACAGAACACAGGCAGAAGAAAAGAAAGCAAAAAAAAGGAATGGAGAAGATTTAGGGAGAGGAGGATAAACGACGAGGTCAAGTTACGAGTGTTCTGAGTCTGGCACCTGACAATATAATGAGTAATGAAGGCATCTACAGAGACAAAGCCAGGACAAAGATTCGTACAAGGGAAGTTGAGTATAAGGGATGTTTCAACATGGCGGCGACTGTAAAGGCTAGTAATAGGATAGACAGTTTTAGCATAGGACCAGTCAATAGGATGACTGTGATCTCTAACATGACAGAAAAGAGCATTACTGGTGTCGAGAAGCTTAACACTTCTTTTGTGTTCCTTGAGTCTTTCAGTTTCTCCAAAGTATTGAAGAGGACAAGAGGAGCATGATATAGAGTAGACACCAGGGACATCTATAGCAGGAGGAGAAGTGTGGACTAGATACTGCGAAAGGTAAAATTTATGTTTAATGTCTAAGGAATGGAGAGTTGATGAGTTTAAAAACACTGGAAATATAAGAAAGGCAGAGAACAGATTTCACAGGAGTTGTGAATTTGGTACTTGAAAAGTCAAAGTTAATGAAATCGGAAAGGTAGCCAAGACGAGAAAACGAATTATGAAGAAATTTCCGTTTCAATGACGGTCACAATGCGGAGGGCACGGGGAAAGAGAGAAATAAGATCACTTTTCTTGGTAGTGGGAGCATGGTAAAAAAGTAGGGAATGTACATGTCACTGAACACAAAGGTGAGCAATGGACATGTACATCAAAGAAAGGAAGCAAAGAGGTAGATTCTTATCCAGTTTAAACTTGATGAAAGGAGCTAAATTGTTAAGGCCATCGAGAAATGATTGGAAGAAACTAGATTCATTCTGCGAAAGATAAAAATATTATCTACATAGGGGACCCATTAAGAAGAACGGTTTCAAAGTTAGGTTAGCAAGAACAGGGAATAGAGTAGATCCCATGGTGTCATCGAAGGTTTGAGAATATAATTTACCCTGAAAGGAAAAAGAGTTAAGAGTCCACACAAAGGCGAATAAGATCAATAAAAGCATCAATAGGTACAGGGAGAAGATGTACTCTTGCACTGGCCTTCACTCTGAGAAAATTATGAACATCACTAAGAGGGACTTTAGTGAAGAGGGACTCAAGACTAAGCATCTTACAGGTCGGGGGAAGGCGAACACGTTTGATGAAATCTCGGGAGCCATAGAAGTGAGCAGGGGAAAAAGTACTAACAAAAGGAGTGAGAGTTTTGACCAGCCAAGAGGCAAGACACTAAATGACAGCACATCTGGAGGATTAGATGTGACGTAGAGGGATATCAAGTTTAATAGGACAGAGTCCGGAGTGTCCGAAGTTTATTGTTGAAAATTCTCTTGATGCGATCAAGAGGGATGGAAACGAGAGGGTGTAGGTACGTGAGTCAGAGAGCAAGGATATATTCAGCTTTGTGAAAGTAATCCTCGCGTTCAAGGATAACTACAGAATACTTTTGTCAGAAGAGAGGATGACAATATTGGAATTAGATTTAAAAGAAGAAAGGGCAAGTTGATAGCATCGAGGAAAGTGGTTATTCTTAGACAACAGAATATCAAGAGCAGGAAGGAAAACACCACAAAAAAAGAACAGGTTGGAAAGATTCCGAAAGTGAGACTGACGAATGGAATCAAAAGATCTTATCAGGTTATTGCCAGCGAGAGGGGTGGGTGAAGTAGCAAAGGAAAAAACAAACCAAGAAGTTCAAGCTCATGTTGGGAGAATGTGACAGAAGACATATCAGCTAAACTGTCAGTAAGGGAGAATTTATACCAATGGATGTCTGAGATAAACACTGAAGTTTGTAATACAGTTTAGCAGAAAGAATCTGCGAATTAAGGCGATCTGTGTCTTAAACAATGGCAGTGAGAAGGTTACAGAAAACTTGTGGGAAACAAGAGAGCACGTTGACGTTAATGGAGAGTAAAGAAGGCAACATAAAGAAGGCCTCCTAAATCAACAGCTCATTCTTTCTATATTAGTATTTCTAACTCATTACAATAGTGACCAGGTGTGGACGAATCTGTGATGTCTGTTTTTCTGTTGGATGAATCCTCATTGTGTTGATAAATATTTTCTTTTATTTATAATGCCAAAATGAAGGTGTTAGGCATGTTTAGATAAATATCTAATGTGATGCATTATACTGACTGTACCATGCAAGTGAAATAATTTTTATCAAAACAAGGACAACAAATTTCACGGCGTGCCCAATAACTGTAAACTTCAGGAGATTTTGGGTGACGTGTTCTAGTTGTTGCATGGTGCTAAGCTGCATGCTTTCAAAGAGGGGGTAGATTACAATTTGGGTTGTCAGTTAGCAGTTTGAAAACAATAATACGAAAAGAACTTCAATTGAACTTTATTGACTTAAGACTTAGGGAGATTGACACAAGTCAGCCCATCTATCATCATTCATCATGCAGTAGGAACCACATGACTATCGCGCATCCAACAAGATAAGCAGACTCTTGGATGTCACTACTGCCCGGCTCCGGCTGGGTTACAAATATCTATGGCAGTTTTAAATCACCACCACCAGATGTAGACCAAACGAAATGTAAACTTTGCCAGATGGACTATTGTCACACCTTGCGTCATTATGTACTGGAGTGTGATCAAATTAATGAATTTAGAAACAACTCACTCAGAAATGTTCAAGAAATGGCAAAGTATTTCATCCACAGTGGTATATTACAGACCATTCTGGAGAAATACTCTGACTTTGCTAGCTGTAAATAAAGCATTACCAAGTGTGTGTGTGTGTGTGTGTGTGTGTTTCTGTGTGTGTTTCTGTGTGTGTGTGTGTGTGTGTGTGTGTGTGTGTGTGTGTGTGTGTGTGTGTGTGTGTGTGTGTGTGTGTGTGTGTGTGCGTGTGCGTGTGTGTGTGTGGGTGTGCGTCCTCGTGTGTATGCATACATTTGTACGCTCGTGTGCATGTGTCTGTGCGTGCGCCCTCGTGTGTGTATGTGTGTGCGCGCGCGCTCGTGTGGGTGTATGACCCACTTAATATTTGTATTTATAAGTCATTACAGTTGTGACCAGGTGTGGACGTATCAGTGGTTCATTACTTTGTAATTTGTTCATGACTGTAACCATGTATAGGAGTGAGGCTGATTCATTACCTCTGTAACTTGCCATGATTGTGACCAGATCTACCTGGAGTTCATTACCTTTGTAACTAGTTCAGCTATCATAACTTTGGGGTCCAGTCCCTGGATCCATTATGTACCTTTGTAATCTTTGGACTACCGCCCACAGGATGGGTATGGGGTGCATAATAAAGATATTAAACTAACTAACTCGCATAAGATATCAAAATATATCTGTTTCTGATAATAATGAGCCTGAACAAGAGTCTCATGAGCTAGAATGGTTTAACTTGTAAATACCTACTCTAGTGCAGTACCAACATGCAATAAGGCCTGATGACAGAGAAGTATGTTGCAATGGTATATCACTATCATGTGAATGCCAAGTCATTAACTTGCAAACATTGCAGCACAAACAAACATCCAGTCACATGCTCTATTGTCTCTCATATGCCAGGTAAATATATTCATAAAGGTAAAAATTGCTTCAACGACTTTCATTCTAAGCAATAGTCTTTTATAATTTGGCATACTAAAACTTTTACAACCCAAAGCAAGGTAAAACTTCCAAAGAGAAAAAAAACACGTCAATAATGAAAGTTTAATACTGGCAAAGAGATATTTTCCAGTCATATATCAAAAGGAAAGAAATCATTCAACACCTGTGGAATGTGATGCATTCAAAATCGATTCAAGCAAAGGAAAGAAAAGTTTGAAGCCGATTAAAAAATACATTCTCCAGTAATGAACTGATTCCACCAATTTCAAGATTTTTTAAAAATTCCGTAAAATTTAAAATATGCAGCAACTTAAATTATATGTCTGAGGTGTCATCTGTCTTACAGAATATATTGACACTAATATTTTGAAGCCGGTCAGAAGAAACATTTTCAGCTTTTGAATATAAATGGATAATACTCTTTAGTCAAAAATATCGGCAAATTGGGACTTACTCCATCCGGTAACAACACATGAGTCTTGTGCTCCAGAAAACACAGCAGTAATATAAATTTGAAGTTGATTAGATGAACCATTCTTCAGATTTCAAAGATTTCCTATTATAATTTTACTTCAAGAAATCTTCAAACAAAACTTAAATGAATATTATCCTCTTGATACATTGCATCAGCCATTAAATTAAATTAATATGATTTCAGGGGGTTATAAACTGCACATTTTACACATAAAATAGTCAAATCTGTACCTATATACTTGAATTTCATTCTCACCATCTTCGAATTAGGAGGAATGTTACGTGAACGTTTGATGCCGCCCTGGGAATGTGTCCATCAACCTTGGTCATAGAGCACATAACTTAACCGTTTTTTTTTAAATTTGGTCCTCGTTATAGTGCAAAATCATTTAAAATTTGAAGACGACTTGATGAATCGTTCTCGAGTTATGAGCTAAAAATGAAATAGAAAATTTAGAGAAAGAAAAACAAGATAAATGAACTGTAGCCCTTCGTGGATACCTAATAGTTA
Source organism: Cherax quadricarinatus (assembly GCF_026875155.1). Classification (NCBI taxonomy): domain Eukaryota; kingdom Metazoa; phylum Arthropoda; class Malacostraca; order Decapoda; family Parastacidae; genus Cherax; species Cherax quadricarinatus. The sequence goes on along the minus strand of NC_069455.1, from coordinate 33,137,518 downwards.
TTAGGTATTCCTGAAGAGGGTCTTTTAAGAGATTGCCAGATTCTTTTACTTTTATCCGTTTTTTCCTTCATTTTTTTATTTTCCTTTGTTCATAACTTAAGGCCTCATACGGTAGATCTAAAAATTTCAAAGCTTGAGTATAGTAACTAAGGTCAGATTCTTGAAACAATTCTCATTTACATGTGACAAATAGCTAAAGTTGTTTAACGAATTCCAATTATCCAAAAAATGGATTCATTAACTTGCAAATCCATCAGCAGCGTTGATTCAAACATTAAAAAAAAAGTTGCCTCATAATGCGAAGACGATAGGGAGTAAAATTAAAATGTGTAGATGCTTATTTTCCCATTTTATGAGTAAATTAGTGTGAAATTTTATTCTTATTTTGTCATGTTAAATAACTCTCAGATTAGCTCTTCTGAACAACAATATTTAATGATTGATGCATCTTATGGCCAGTACGTATCCCTCGTCTGGACACTGGTGTTATGTATCCCTCGTCTGGACACTGCTATTATGTATCTCTCTATTAAGTTTTCTTTGTGTACTGGCAAATTTGTTAATATTATAAACTAATTAAAAATATTGAAATCGTTGGAATCTGTGCCATAACTGGAGAATTACTTATCTGATAGACTTGAAATTTTCACAACTGGTGTGGTTTATTGAACACAAGGTTCATGCTGTTGTCGGGTGGCATTAGTCCAGATATTCCATATTTATTCAATAAACTATTTATTTCTGGTCGGCTTCAAAATATTAATGATGACACATTCTGTAAGAATGATGTTACTCCGTAAGTTTAATCTGTGTGAGTGCAAATTTTAAATTTTACTGAAATTGTTAGAAAAACTCTGAAACGTTAATATCAGATCATTTACCTGAGAATGTCTTTCCTGATCGACTTCAAAATTTTACCGTTGGTGGTTTTATAAAAAGAAAACTTGGCGTTCTCTTTGAGTTGTGTAAAATACCATTCGTCAGTTTAAATAAATAAATAATTTTCCATATAAAGGCTATATAATGTAGCTTCTGATCTGCCTCAAATACTAAAATCTATTGGGTCATTCCATATCAAGTGGTCTGAGTTTAGAAAAGTGCCCACTTCACCATTATGGATTATGATGAAACTTGGTGTGCTGAATCTTACATGTCTCAAACTAAGTTTGGGAAAGTTTTAAAAATATCAGTGAAATGGTTGTTGAGATAAAACTCTTTGTTTGACACTATGATGCGACCGTGTACCATAACCCTATGAAATTTCGGTATTTTATAATTAAAATAATTTCTCAGTCTTTCAACGAAAATATGTAAATGAAACTTTGCTGTCTTTTACAACTTCTTATGCTTAATCCAATGGTACTAATATGGATTTATTTTCTATTAAAGTGACATGCTGATTGAGCCTCAAAGTGGGACAAAAAATCAATGCGTCAAAAAATGTCAAAGTTTAGCCTTCTCTGGCTCGTGTGATAATAAAGTTATTCCAGTGAAATATCGTTTACTTTTTTGTGATATAACATTGTTTACAAATATGTAGTTTCAGCTTGGGAGAATGTTTCATTCCTGTCTGATTTAAATTAAAATTTTCACTTTTTTTTCAAAAAAGTAGAAAAGAGGGTAAACAAACCATACCCCCGGCCGGGATTGAACCCGCGGTCATAGAGTCTCAAAACTCCAGCCCGTTGCGTTAGCCACTAGACCAGCTAGCCACAATAAGATTCATCCAACTAGGTATATTTCTACACCATAGGAAGGTTAGCACAGGCACCACTGTGACCACAAATGCAAGTTTTTACAGACGAATCTCCAGCTAGCGTGGCCGTGACGAACTCTAGCTCAAGTCCCTTCACTGCCGTCAACATGACTCATGTTGAGTCAGAAAAGAGGGTATTTTTCAATGTCCTTTGGCAAAAAAAAGTAATTTAGAAACATTTTTGAACTGCGTCCATTAGAAAGAGCATGTTTTAAAAGTTGCTTCAGTTTTCACTGTACTCATACAACGTCCAAAAAAATACAACAGGTTACTATAGCTTCAGTGATCTGTGAAAATCTGTAGTATGGTTGACCTTTTAAGCTGGACGTGTCATGTGATCATTTTTTCAGCACTCTTTATGAGAAAAGCACAGAAGTATTTAACTGTTTTGGTCCTTGGTGGCATATCCACTACTGGTTCAATCAATTTGATCCAGCAATCCCGTTACCATACAGGCCAAGCTCTATAGCTATGCAATCTCAGCCACAAGTGGGTTTCCTTGTTCAGGTTCCCAAGCCTACAGTCTCAGTTTCTCTGCTGAGGTTCCAAACCCAACGAGGTTCCTTAGTCTAGGTTCCCAAGTTCTGACTACTTGATTTCTTCACTGCATTGCTTTAAATAGGTGGCTCACGTTTGCCCCCCAAAATTCTGAAAACTAATATTGTCGCCCAGATGATGTAACTGATGGAATGGGAAGCATGGAAATGAGGTTCTGCTACAACGCCCAACAAATGTCGTCGTGTCTTTCAGGTCAGTAAAATGAACTGGCCAGACCGTGTATGTGCATAAACTTTATCAAGGTGTCACTTTCTTCCACTGGTACTTCAACAACGTTTCCAATCCACCATTTGTTATCGTAAATGCAAGCAATGTAATTACCGGGTAGCAGTTATGATATTTGTAGGCCTGGCATTTTAGTGCCCATATTGGAAGTTATGAAAACGAAGTAGATGGCATCATTCGAAAATTTGCTTACGCCTATGGTGTTTCTGTAAAGTGGCACAAATTGGTGATGCTCCGTCGTTCCAGCTATTGCGTTGCTTTCTTGCCATCTTTCTTCTTGAAACCATTTGTGTTCATCAACTTCTTCTTTGGGAACAAATATATATTTAATTCCATATATATTCTTGTATCCAAATTCGATTAGATATTTTGGTGTCAGTATTTGGTCGTTCATTGGTTTTTGATAACCATCTCTATTGGCTTGTTCCCCCCCCCCCAAAAAAAAAAAACATCCATTGTGCTTCAACATTGAAATCAATCCTGTGATTGCACAAATTTACATAATTTTTGAAGATGTTACATTGAGCGCCAGAGCCATCACTAAAACAGGGGATTCTAGCAACTTTGGTTCTTATCTTCAAAAACTGGATCAGCTTTGCAAAAGAACAAATGAACAGATATTTAGTCGTAACTTGTAGGATACCTGTTTCGTTGACGTAATATGCAACAAACGGGTACAATGTAACTTGTAAAATTTCCCAGTGACAGTCCTGAGCAGCATCTTGTACAACACATGAGTAATTGTCTGCAAAGTCCATCACAACAATAATTTCACTTTTATCAAAATTCACTTTCAAGGATTTCAGATATTTGCTTTGATACTTTGACACAAAATAGTGGCTTGTCAGCTTCCAAATTATGTTCGTAGGCTTCCTGGTAAATTCATCCAACGTTAGTTTGGACGCTTCTAGCATTCCATGGTCGGTATGCATCCACTGTTTCAATTCAATTGGTTCATCTAGATCCCAGTCTTTAAATATTTCTTGGAGATAAACTGTAAGTTCATCCAGAGTTCAAACTGCAAACAGTGTCTTCTATAAGCATTTTGTGGTCGTCTTTAATATTGGCTCCTTGCAACATGAGTTTGACGTTCTGACTTTTTTTATTAACACATCGGCCGTTTCCCACCAAGGCAAGGTGACCCGAAAAAAATAAAATTTTTATCATCATTCACTCCATCACTGACTTGCCAGAGGCGTCCTTCCACTACAGTTAAAAAACTACAACATGAACGCCCCTCCTTCAGAGTGCCGGCAGTGTACTTCACATCTCCAGGAATAAAGTATAACATGCCAGTTTCCCTGAATACTTTCATAAATGTTATCTTGTTCACACTCCAACAGCACGTCAAGTCCTAAAAACCATTTGTCTCCATTTGCTCCAATCTAACACGCTCACACACGCTTGCCTCACACACAAAACCTCCTTTACTCCCTCCCTCCAACCTTTCCTAGACCGACACTACCCCGCTTTCTCTCCAATACAGACTTATACACTCTCGAAGTCATTCTATTTTGTTCCACCTCTCTACATGTCCAAATCATCTCAGTAACCCCTCCTCAGCCCTCTGGATAATAGTTTTGGTAATTCCGCACCTCCACCTAATCTCCAAACTACGGATTCTCTGCATTATATTTACGTCACACATTGCCCTCAGACATGACATCTACACTGCCACCAGCCTTCTTGTTGCAACATTCACAACTCATGCCTCACACCCATACAAGAGCGTTGGTATAACTATGCTCTCACATATTCCCCACTTTGCTTTCATGGATACAGTTCATTGTCTCCACACACTCCTCAGTGCACCACTCACATTTTTTCCTTAGTCAGTTCTATGATTCACCTCGTCTTTCAAAGACCTATCTGCTGAAACGTCCACTCCCAAATATCTGAATACATTTACCTCCTCCATATTCTTTCCCTTAATCTGATATACAATCTTCAGTTACCTAATTTTCTTGTTATCCTCATCACCTTCCTCTTTCCTATATTCACTTGTAATTTCCTTCTTTTACATACACTACCATACTTATCAACCAACCTCTGCAACTTCTATTCAGAGTCTCCCAAAAGCACAGTGTTATCAGCAAAGAGCAACTGTGATAACTCCCACTTTGAGTTAGATTCTTTGTCTTTAAACCCCACACCTCTTGCCAACTCCCAATCATTCACTTCTCTTACAACTCCATCTTTAAAAATCTGAACAACCATGTTGACATCACACATCTCTGTCTAAGTTCTACTTTTACTAGGAAGCGATCTCCCACTCGCTTGCATACTCTTTCCTCATAATGATTCTTCACTTCTTTCAATAACCTACCTCCAATTCCATACATTTGCAACATCTGCCACATTGCCCATATCCACCGTATCATACACCTTTTCCAACCCCATAAAAGCCACAAAAACCTCTTTACCCTTATCTAAATACTGTTCACCCACATGTTTCACTGCAGACACTTGGTCAACACACCCCCTACCTTTCCTAAAGCCTCCTTGTTCATCTACTCTTAATTCTTTATATAATAACTCTACCATACACTTTACCAGGTATACTCAACAGACTTATTTCCCTAAATTTTTGCACCCCTTTTTTACCCCTTTGCCTTTATACAAGGAAACCCGTGATCCCTTGACAATCTTAGGTACCCTACCTTTTCCATACCTTTATTAAATAAAGAACTAACTACCCAAAGCTATCCCCCAATGCTTTTAACATTTTGTCTTTATCCATCAACTCCGTTCTTTACCCCCTTTCATTCTACCCACTCCCCCACGCATTTCCCCCACACTCACAACGGGTTTTTCCCTCACCCCTTTAAAGATGTTTTTCCTCCTTCTTCTATACAAAGTCACGGGTTCCCTACTTCACACATTTAACAACCCCTCAAAACATTCCCCCCATCTTCCCAAACCTCTAACTCTCCATTTAATAGTTTTCCTCCCTATTTTTACTAAAAAATTTTATTGTTCCCTTAGGTTTCCCCACTTTTTAATCTCGCCCCAAAAACTTTTCTTGTTTTCAAAAAAAATTCGTTTATAGCACTCACACACTCTCACATTTGCTCTCTTTTTACTTTGCTTAAACCCAAACCCCTGAAAATCCTTTTTTTCTCCAATACTTCTCCTCCTTGTATCCTTCTCTTTGTAAAAACCTTCATAGTTAAATTTTTCTCTCTTATTATCTCTTCACATCATCATTCCCAAAAACTGCTCTTCTTCCCCCGCACCCCCTTTCCCGTAACCACTAAATTCTGCTGAACGCCTAAAACTAATTTTTAAACTTACCCATACATTTCTACCCATTGCCTATACTACATTTGCCCATCGTCCTCCAACAGTTTTTATTTTTACCCAACGCCTCCTCCTTATTTATAAACCCCTTTACCTCTCTCTTTTTTGCTGTTTCCATTTTCCCCCCGTATCCCGTCCCTTTACTCTCCTTTTTACTACAAATAAAAAGTGATCCTATATCTGTTACCCACTTTTTTTTTGAGTCACAAAAAACTGAAAAATCGATTTCAGCAAAATTCCCTTTTTTGATAACCCTTCCCCATATAAAAAAAAACACAAACCGCTTGCGATTGTGTATCTTTTCTCCTTCAATTAGAACTAGAACACAATTTTTCTTGCCAGGACACATTCTGCTGAACACAGTCTTCGTAAAATTCTTGTATTCTATTGACAAACTCTTTCGACAACTGCTTCCCAACTTTTGGTTCTGGCAAAGCCAAAATACGTTGTTCATTCATAATTTTTCTGGCCGCCTTCACCATATGCTCTGAAACTCCAAATTTCAATAGACCAAATTTTTGAAGGTAAGGCCAATATTTACACTTTTTTTTTTTTTGATCTGTGGGTTATTTCGATTTCCTTCTTCATTACTCCAAACAGAGAAATTAAGTCTTCACATAAGCTGCATTTCATCACCTGACTAGATGATCAAATGTTCTGAACATCAAGTCCGGCAGTGGCAGTGATTTTATGCATCATTAAGAACATAAAAAAGAATAAACACTGCAAAACAGGCCTACTGGCCTATGCGAGGCAGGTCCATTTCTCCCACCGGCTTAAGCCAATGCCTTGACCTAGTGAGGTCAGGCGCGTCACTTAAGGGAGGAGCACGGCATCAAACCTAGTAGCACAAGCTCGTCAGGTAATACTCACACCCACTCACATCCACCCACACCCACTCATGTATTTATCTAATCTATTTTTAAAACTACACAATGTCTTAGCTTCTATGACGGTGGTCAGGAGTTTGTTCCACTCATCCACGACTCTATTGCCAAACCAGTGTTTTCCTATACCCTTCCTGAATCTATTTTTTTCCAATTTAAAACCATTGCTGCGAGTCCTGTATATGTTAGATATTTTTAGCACACTATTTACATTCCCTTTATTAATTCCTGTTTTCCATTTATACACCTCAATCATGTCCCCCCAAATTCTACGCATTTCTAGAGAGTGCAGATTCAGGGCCCTCAGTCTATCCTCGTAGGGAAGCTGTCTGATACATGGGATCAAGTTTGTCTTCCTCCTTTGTACGTTTCCCAGTGCATTTATATCCATTCTGTAATACTGTGACCAAAACTCTGCAGCATATTCTAAATAAGGCCTAAACAAAGATTTATAGAGTTGAAGAACAACCATAGGACTTCTATTATTTATGCTTCTTTCTATGAAGCAAGGATTCTGTTAGCTTTATTGCGAACACTTATGCACTGTTGTCATGGTTTCAGATTACTGCTAACCAGAACTCCTAGATTCTTTTCGCAGTGCGTAATATTAAGATCTACATTATTTAGTTTATATGTGACATGGTTATTTTCCTGTCCAACATTTAGAACTTTGCATTTGTCTATATTAAACTGCATCTGCCACTTCTCCGACCACTGCATCAGTCTATTCAAATCATCCTGGAGTGCTCTATTGACCTCATTAGAATGAATTGGACGGCCCTTTTGGTATCATCAGCAAATTTGATTATATCGCTATTTATTCCTTATCTATGTCGTTTATGTAGGTTTTGAACAACATGGGGCCTAACACTGATCCCTGTGGAACACTGCTTGTGATGTGCCCCCAGTCTGATTTCTCCACATATATGCAAACTCTCTGCTGCCTATTTGTTATTCACGCCTCTACCCATGAAAAAATTTCTCCCAGTATTCTGCACTTGCTCATATTTTCGTTTTGTTTAGCCCTCTTTATCTCTACTACTCTCGAAAATTTCAAGGGTGATTCATCCAAGGCGATCAAGCTTCTATTAATTGTGACAGACTTGCCCATATCAAAATTATCCGAAAATGAAGACTAGGCAACTGAAGTCTCCGCTACTCGAGCATCAGCTTTACATTTAGAACAAATTTTTTTTATCCGAGTTTGATTTTGCTCTTTGTCAGTTAATTCAAATTCTTACATCGTTTGAACATCGACTCTCAAAAGTCCTGTTTTGGTGTGATGATTTTGCTATCTAAATGGATTGCAACATGTCTTTGCATTGTTTTAATATTTTTCGAGGTACATTGCTTCATGATGTAAACAAATTTGGTCATCGTCCATAGATTTACTTTTGAACGTCGAATAAGCAGTGCTTTGTTGTCTGTGGATAAGTCTTGTACCGATTTAAATGCAATTTTCATGCTAATGAGGGTTTTCCTCTTCCAACGATACATGTTGTGGGACCACCATTCCATAGTTTCTATACTATAAATTTGCTATCAAACTGTCTATATATTTAATTTACCGTCGTCTAAAGCCTTTTAGAAAACGAATAATGAAACGTGTTATAAGAACTTCATTTCTCAGCACACAATATATGACATCAGCATACAGTAACCTGTTGATTTTTTTTATGTTGTTTAAAACATGTTCTTTCTAATGGACGCAGTTTGAAAATGTTTCAAGATGACGCTTTTTGCAAAAGCACATTGAAATTACCCTTTTTCTAGTTTTTTTTTTAATGCGAACATTTAAATTTAAAAGGAGCTAGTATTGCAAGTAGAAACTATATATTTGTAAATAAGGTTATGCCACAAAATAGGAAACGAATTTTCATTTTGATATCTTAATTATTACACGTACCAAAGAAGGCTAAATTTTTTTGATGCATTGATTTTTTTCCCCACTTTTAGGGTCAATCTTTATGTCAGTTTTAAAAAATGTAAAATCCGTAATAGATCCATTGGATTAAATGTTAGAAGTTGTGTAAGATAACAAGGTTTCATTTATTTTAGTAGAAAGAGTGAGCAATTATTTTGATTCGAAACTGCCAAAATATCGTAGGTGGGGAGCCCTGGTCCACTTGACATGATAGTGAGGTGGGGACCCCTGGTCCACTTGACATGATAGTGAGGTGGGGAGCCCTGGTCCACTTGACATGATAGTGAGGTGGGAGCCCTGGTCCACTTGACATGATAGTGAGGTGGGGAGCCCTGGTCCACTTGACATGATAGTGAGGTGGGGAGCCCTGGTCCACTTGACATGATAGTGAGGTGGGGAGCTCTGGTTCACTTGACATGGAATGGCTCTACTGTATCCAATTTGGAAGTATTTTTGTATTATTTTTGAGTTGGGTGGGCGCCAATCTGCCATTTCTTTAAATCAAATCTCATCAAACTGGGTTTTCTTTAAAACATATCAAATATTTTTCTTATAACACTTAGAAAATTTGTAATTGAATATAAATGAAAAAAAAACCTAAAGAGTTTTTAAATTTCATGAGAACTGAAATCCTATTTTCAGTATCTTGGTCTCCCTGTTAGTTCTTAATTATAAATTTGAATTAGGTTTGGGCTGCATATATCCTAATTTTTTTTCACTTTTATTAGAGGATTTGTGATATTTATTTCTATATTGAACTTTGCAAATGACTGTTCTGACTCGCTTTAAATCTTTAATTCTGATACTTAACTGCATTTCCAACTTATGCTTCCTTCCCTCTGCAGTAGTATGTATTGAGGTACGAGGGACTTGGGGTAAACAATATGGGGATATCTTTCTTGGATCATTCAGTGACCGGTTTACATCTTGATTTTGTACATATCTGCCCTGACTCATCAACCTTCATATCTTGAGTGTAGCAGTGCATTGACTAACTTGTGGTTAATATGTTGAGTGCAGCAGTAAATTGACTAACTTGTGGTTTAATGTGCTAAGTAAAGTAGCGAGCTAACTAGTTTGTCATTTAATGACTCACGAAATCGTAATGACACGATTGCAAACAAACCATACCACGAGTGGGGTTAGAACTCGCGATCAGAGAGTCATAACTGTCTGATCGGGGATTCTATCCCCGCCCGTGGTATGGTTTGTCATTTAATGCCACAGTGAGTTCACTAGTTTGTGGTTTAATATGCTGGGTATAGTAGTGAGTTGATTAGTTTGTTGTTCAGTATATTGAGTATATTGAGTATATTCAGTATATTGATTTTTGCAGCAAAGATTAGAAAAAAAAATCCATTCTCTGCAGTTTTAACCAATTTTTCCGTATTACCAAGCTGTGGGATGAGGAGAAAAATATTATTAGTAGAGTGACTTACGCCACAGCCGTTATTTTGAAATAAAATCTAAGAGAAAAGTAAACTGTACCAGAATGAATGAGGCGCCGAATACAACGATCCATCCCCATCCACCGTCTGGCGCAACTTTCTTCTTTTTCACTGCGTCCTCATCACTTCTTAACTGTTTTCTTTCTGATTATGTCTTCATCTGAAACTTGACACTCACTGACGTCTTGCAACTTTGATTCTGTCTCTTGTAAAGTTTGACCATCCTCATTTATTTCTGAATTAGATGAAACACAAATGCTAATAAATTGTTGTGCTTGATCTTTCACTCCATGTGACTCGGTGCTGTCATATGACATTTCCTGAAATGGAAAATTGAAAAAACTGTATTTTCGAAATAATGAACAATATCTACAATACTGACAAGTGCATCACTTAGTTATCCTTAATATAGAACAGCTTCGCCTGCACCGCTTGTTTCTTTAGGCGAATATTTAATTATAACACTTGAAACAATAGCAGTGGATAGGTAATTTTAAGGTGATAGTTCCTCAGTTCTGATAGAAAGAATTGACCACCTATCAGGACAAACGTACATATATCACCTATGAACATACGTAGGTGACGCACCTAACCGAGGAAACAGTGTGTTAAAATAGACACCAGCAACGAGAAAACAATAATATACATTCAGAAATATTTCGTAAATGTCATGATGGTAGTTAGGGAAAGCTTTTATAGGAGCATGTTATAGGCACGACAAGAAAGAAAATGAGAAGAACCCAGCAAGACAGGATTTTGCGTATACCCGAAGTACATATGAGTAGTATGTTCTTGTCGATCTAGAAACACTGGCGAATTCCAGGAAAAGAATGTGATAATGGGGGGCTGGCATAACCTCAGGGGTGTCAGGGTACAAGTTTAATATGTTTAATCATCCCCCAAGGGGATAGAGAGACTTATTCCTGTGTGTTACTAAGTAGAAACAGAAGCAGTACAAAGGATTCAGGTGACTGGGTGGCGGATTCCAGGATAATGACCATGGAAAAAGAATGTGATAATCGGGGGTCAGCATAACCTCAGGGCTCTCAGGGTACAAGTTTAATATGTTTAATCATCCCGCAAGGGGATAGAGAGAATTATTTCTGTGTATTACTAAGCAGAAAAAGGTAGATAATGATCACTTCTGACTCCCCAAACTCTGCTCCCCTGATAGATGGGAGAGGCAGTACAAAGGATTCAGGTGACTGGGTACAAGCTTGCCATCTCCGAGGGAGTTCCCCCGGTCTGCAACTCACTGACGCAACTGTTGCTACTTCACAACACTGCTGGGTTCAAAGAATGCGGTAATGGAGGACAGCTGGTCTCCGAGGGAATGTTGCTCGTCCGCCCGTACCTCGGCAAAAAAGGTTCTTCCGGGTACTACGGTACCGTTTATTCTCGCGGCTGCTAGATCTTTCCAGGTGGGGAGGCTTAAAGCAGTGAGAAAGGTCATCTAGGGAAGACCTTTGTGCTGATAGAGCTCTTATAGGTAGTTTGACATATATTTTCCTCTTATCCGCTCTCAGATGGGGAGAGGCTTAAGTGGTGTGATATTGTTTAAATATTATATATATATATATATATATATATATATATATATATATATATATATATATATATATATTATATATATATATATATATATATATATATATATATTTGTTTAGACTAGAGAAGATAGTAATATATAGTTATATGTAAAGAAAAAATAAAAATCAGAGTTTGGCAATATTTTTATTAATTCACATACAAAAGGGCAAAAGCTGTGCAAAGTTTTTTAGTGCAAGCAAAGGGGCGAAACTGTGCAAGTTTTAGTGGTTAGACTGAATGACTGCGCTCCTCCTGTTCACTTTCTGTAAGATTGATAACCTCCCGCTCGAAAATGATTTCCTTTTCAGGTATGTCATCTCCCGTTTTTACTCCATCTCCCGCCTTTACTCCATCTCCCGCCTTTACTCCATCTCCCGCCTTTACTCCATCTCCAGCCTTTACTCCCACGTCGGCTGTTTTCCCTTCCTTCTCCGACTGCTTGTCAGGGTCTGCTTCAAGGTCGCCAGTTTGTTCAGCACCTGCTGCGGCAGTGACCTCAACAGAGTCATCAGATTGAGCAGTAGCAAGCGTAGAGAGGTCCACAACGGGGTCATCAGACTGACATGAGGGAAGGCTCTGCGTTTCATCGTTGTCGAGATCTGGTTCTTTCTTCATAGGCTCCTCTATATCAGATGAACTGTTCCCATCTTCCACAGGCTGTAAGTCATAAAGAGAACATATTTATCACTTTCAAATAAAGGAGTGGGAACTCGTCTCTAATCTACCAAAGGAGGGAAACAGAAGACATACCCTTTCCTGAGGAAGTCTATTTTTGCGTTTCCTGCTATCATCACAATGACACCGGTTTAGGAGTTTGATGCCGACGTGTTCCTTCCCTTCCAATCTACCAGCCGATAAAATCAAAACTTTACAAATTCTGACTGGCCCAGTGAAAACTGTTGAAGAAAAAGGAGACTCAACTTTAAAATTATTATAAGTCTCTTGCGCTCGTTTGCTTCGTTAATATTCAAAGAGAAGTATCCAATCTACCAGCCGATAAAATCAAAACTTTACAAATTCTGACTGGTCCAATGAAAACTGTTGAAAAAAGAGACTCAACTTTAAAAATTATTATAAGTCTCTTGCGCTCGTTTGTTTTGTTAATATTCAAAGAGAAGTTTTAGCAAAATAAATTTCTCGCTTACCGGAATCGAGAATATCTGCTTCCTTCACCATGATGAGAGTAAATGCTATGGAGAGGTCAGCCTCTATCTTTTGTGGGGAAGACAGCTTCAGCGGGCTCTTATATACAGCTCAGAGAGGACCTTACCAGCCAGGAGGGGTATTTGGGGGATACTCTCATCAGAGGTGACCTTCCTCAGAGAGGGAAGCACAAATGTAACCTTGACTACTTAGGCAAAATGTAATTTCACAGGGAGGCAACATTTTAAAATTCTCTCTAGCATATGCTATCACTAATCTGTCATTGATAAAAAGCGATTTTTCCGAGAAAATTTAAAAAAAAAAAATATAAAGCTCTTTCTAATCCCACAAGGCTTGTTTTATGAATAAACATCATAACATATAGACCGCAAGTGAGTGAAAAATCACTTTGTGTTCTGCCGGATAAACGATATAAATATTTAATTTTATTTAGTTTAAGAAATTTTTTTAAATTTATGCCATAATTCTCTGGTTTTTTCCCATAACTGTCAAAGAAGAAGGATAGACTATTTTTCTTGTCCAAGAGAAGAGAAAAAAAATGACCCATTACTTTTGAACTGTACAAAGGAAGAATATTGCTTACAAGCACTATGGACCTGTCTGAGGGATAGCCATCTAATCTTATTTGCTTTAGAGCATCTATAGTGAAACAGCCAATATATGTGACTTTATTTCCTAGGGCTGGAATTAAACTATTATTTATTTCTGCGCAATTCATTTTTTTTATTTATGCACGCACATCACAATGAACAGATCTATTCTGGTCGATGGATAAAACACCAGTGGTCTGAGCAAATAATAAAACTACCTTATTATGAGGGGCTGGCTTAGAGAACTGTAATTCAATTCTCAAGTTACCAGATTTTTCAATCGGGAGAGCGTCTTCTACTTGGCTGTCTGTTAAATTGAAAATATTGATGGTTCGCCCAGAGGGAAATGATTCATAGAGAATTAAATTTTCTTCCTCAATGCCCAGAGAGTTAATGGCTTCATAATATAATTTACTATAATGATGGGGGAAATCACTGCTTATGCGATAAACTGTATTATTATTAATACATACGGATAAACTGGCTAGATCCCCATGCTCAAAATATAGACCATTCTCCTTATGTTTTCCTGCATAGGCTGTCATGGGCAAAATTACCATGAAAATTTTGGCGGGAATTACATGACCCCTTGGCTGATCTATTAGGAGGCTTGTTTGATTGTGACCTAGCACATAATTTTTACTTAGAGTGCAATTAAAAGTATACATTATCGGCTTTGCGTCTAAGGCTAGAGACTTGTTCAAGGCCATACAAGCTGATGTATATGGGTATACCCTATTAAGCCATAGCTTAGCATAATTAATATGGAGCTAGTATGTGCTGGCATCATCGTCTGTTTTCAGAGTTCACGCTTGAGGGGATAATTCCAGCCTAATTTTTAAATCGATATTGTCAAGCAGATATTGGTCCAGAGTGGATATGTCCAGAGCCAAGGGAAAACACAGAGTTATGCCCTGTTCTTTATCATTCTTTGTCAGTATCTGTGGTTCTTTTGCCGATGTGCAGGCGAAATAGGCTGTATCGAACAATTAAGTTATACCTTCTCCTCCTTTAAAGTCGGGCAAGAGATACCCCAGTCGGGCGATACTCAACAACTGGCTTCGTTTTACTGAGCTGCAGAGTTTAATAAATGACCAGTAATTAAAACTAGAATTTGTTTCCGTTATTTGCTCGCCCAGAAAACACTGGACACCTTTAAATAACGTGTTGGACAGTCCATTTATCAGACCGACGTTGTTTGTGTCTCCTAGTGGGCTTTGCCCATCAGCCTCTGTTAGAGTCACTCTAAATTCTATAACTATTTTGCCTAAATCTAGAAATGCTCCGGGAACTCTAGTTTCTGAGAGAGAGGAAGGTTTACTGGTAAAGTATCAAAACTTTGAGTGCGAGCTATGGAACTCTCAACTTGTCTCAGTCTATGCGGTCGCGGGAATTGATTAATGACGCTTGAAGAATAATCATTTAACGGGACTTTGAGTCCACTGTTTTCAGCCCCGACACCCGCCATGGCTAATAAGCAACTGTTTATACGAGAGAGAATACATCGGTTTTGTAACCAACTTGACTTCGTCGGCGTTTATTTAACCTGCATTTATTATTCACCCGTCGCTTACCCACCCTTTTTACTCTGCCACCTGTAATAACTTTCTTTGCAACTCCTTTTAAAGCATCTATCCCGTGAGATTTAAGAGCAGCTTTCATGTCTGTTTTTCCAGACTGATAATCATCGAGCATTTTAGTTCCAAATTCTACTGCACTTGGCACAGCCACTCTGAAAAGAAAAGGTAAAGCTCTTTTAGCTAGACCCGCTAAAGCCGAAAAAAATCCCCCACCTCGGACTCTGTATGGCGCGTGAAAAGTTTGTATATCCCCCAGACCAGCCCCCACATGGGAGGGTTTCAGGGAGAATAAACTCAGAAATTCCTGCTCAGAGGGCACTTGAAAGGGTACACGCATGTTTGGCTGTTAGAGAAACAATAACCATTTTATGCTGAGTTGATTCTATTTATTTATCGGTCTTACATGTAACACTACGGTAGTGGAATGACCGCTTTCAAAAGACAGATTACGACCAAACTGATCTGTCACTTTGATGGCTATTTTATCTAATTTAGTTATGCATAGAGGTTTGTACATCATGGGATGAGCGCCTTTTGAATAACTCTCCTGAAAGGCGAAAGCATCCAGAATATTGACTAACTGACTGCCGTATATTTGCGGTTCCACAATATCACTATATATTAAAACATAATCAACTCCGGCTGTGGGATCAGGTTTGAATGGGGCAATCTGCTTGGGGAGGGAGCCCCCCTCGGGCACATCACTACGAAATAAATAATATTTTTCAGCGCTGCTAAGCCCAAGCACCCGAGCTATTCTCGGTTTAAATTGAGCTCTAAATAAAGTGGCAGCATGGTTTTTTCCCATAAAGGATCGCGATCTGGTCGAAACTAAAACCCTCCCAATTCCGGCATCATAAATGAGTATTTTACCTTTTAGGAAATGTACCGAAAAATTATCTCTAAAGGCTTTTTTTAAATCAGCTGTTAGCTGTCGATTAATTTCTTCAATAATATGGCTGGTATCCGTCGATAAAACATCATTTTTTGATAGAAAGTGGTGGACTACTGCTTCTGTACTTATTCCTGTTTCAGTAATGTGATTTTGTATAATGTCAATGCCACATTCGGCATCGTCTCTTGTTAGAACATTGAATTTTTTGGGATACAAAACATTAAGCAAGGCTATTTCGTAGTTCAAGGTTGGATTTAAAGGCGTCGCAGTAATTATATTTTGAAAGGCTGAAGCGGTATTGTCGAAAATGTCAATATTTTCTAAACTGCTCAAATAGATATATTTCCCCAGACCCCCTCTGTCCATGTTGAGGGACAGAGACAGTATGAGGCAAATACAAAATATAGACCATTATATATATTTTTTAAAGGGTTAAAAAAACTTTAGTTTGAAGACTTTACATTTTTATTTTTTTATTAGTTACAGCATTTAGGAATTAAATATCCACATTATCGTGCTGTCGTTTGCGTTTTCCGCATGAAGGGACCTCGACACCATCAGGCATGTCCATTTCACGCATGCCACTGTCTCGTTTAGTTCCAATCCCACCGGCTGGAGTGATGTCAGCACCATTGGCACCGCCGCTGCTGCTGCTGCTGCTGCCGCCACCGCCGCCACCGCCGCCACCGCCGCCGCTGCCGCCGCTGTTGCTGCTAGTGCCTTGCTTCTCCACAGACTGCTGTAGTATTTCCCGTTCTAGAGTTTCGGGGGAGGCACTGCGTTCAATTTCCACCTCATCTAGGATGATTTTAGGTACTGTCAAATATGGGGTCACTGACGGTACGAGCAAGCATGTCTGAATTTCCCGTTTCAGTAATATGTCTTGAAATATGTTAATGAGAGGAAGATATTCAGTGTGCCATTCATCAGCCTGTTTTCTGCTCATGCCAATGTACTGGGGTAAAATTACCTGTTTGATGTTGCCATTGGCTATCACCGCCCGTCTCAGGGACACCAGACATAATTTAAACCAAATTCGTCGATTCTGTTGCGTGTCCTTGCTCAAACCGCGTACATAATGCGTGTCGAGACTACGCTCTAATTGCTGTTGTGCAATTTCATTCTGTTCAAGACAAGGACCCGCAGAGAACTGGCATATTAGCACTGCAAGGTGCGGTCTTAAAAAATCCTCCGGCCTGTCATCGAGGGTGTTGGTGCATGGTGGGGGTGATTTTTGGACAATTTCCCCGGGTGTGCCCCGATCTGCAGCTATGGCACGGTTCATGAGGATTAGCGATTTTCGCTCAATTTGGGAAAATGGATATTTTCCCCAGAGTGAAAGAGCCGGCTTGTAGGGACGAGCAGAAGTAGCGTTGTGGGGATACACGATACAATCCCCATATTCCAGGAATTCTTCGTCCGTTATTCCCCCGACAATTACTGGCAATTTATATTCCATTCTTCTCAACAGTTGGGTTCCTTAGAGTCTTTGCTGAGGGAGAGAGATGGATAATGTTTATCGGTATGTCGGCAGCGGGGTTTAAATACCGTGCCGCTGTAGCCTCCCACTCCTGCGGGTGGGTTGGTAGGGGTTTGGGGGCTGCTCTAGGTCGACATTCGTCTAAGGTGGTTATACAAGGTTTGGGCCCCTTCAAAAGCTTCTATCATATCCCGGAAATCATGCGTAGCATATTCTAAGCGTCTGATTTCAGCCGTCAGTTCTTTCTGATTAAAATTGTCATATAATTTTTCAATTTCATCAAAAGTCTTAGTAAATCTGGTCATGGGGCAATTGACTTTGAAGGATTCGTAGGTTTGCCATAAACTTTGTATCACACGAGCCTTGTAACACACTTGCTGATAAATCTTTCGTCTTGACGTTTATTGATGTAATAATATCGACAAACTGGGGTCCTTTTCTCCTTCTTCATTCAACGGGAGATTAATTCTCTCGGGATAATCAACTGATGGCTGGTACATTTTTTTTTTTAAGAATAGCACTTCGAGAAGGAACTTCTTGCCTCTATCCTGTCCCGGTATTTACTAAAGCAGGCAAAGCTCTTCTCTCGACTTTATGAAAGCTTAAATTTCAATAGGCTAGCCAGAGCGGCTTTTTTTCCACGCTCTTTTTAACATAAAAACCGTTTAATAATTGTTTTCTCGCCTTGTGATTTTTTATAAATCTTGTCTCTAATCTAATAAGGGTTACTAATTCCCTTACAACGGGCAAAAGTTTTTTATCGATGTACGCTCGACTGCTTGTCAAAGATTTAATGATTTGTAAGATGTTTAAATTATGGTATGGAGGGAATAAAATACCTCTCTTATCCCAGCGAATAAAAGGATTATTCTTGAAAAGATTCAGCATGGATTTCGCGTATGGCAATTCTTCTCTCGTGAAATACAGATCAATTATTTCATTTAAATTTGGGGAAGAGTCCTCAGGCGAGAGAGAAAGACTATTGTTTTTTCTTGATATTAAAGATAAAAGTATTTCCGGCGGGAGTTTATTATTGCCTATTGTTATTTTCTGTTTCGGATTTTATTTTTACTCTTAGACTCGTCGCAGCAGCTGCCGTGAGCGCACCCGCCACTGCAGCCGCAGCCGCCCCCGCCGCCACTGGCGCGGCCGCCACCGCCACAGTCGCCACCGCCGCGGCCGCCATTACAGCGAGAGAGCTTATTTGTTTTTTTTATGGGGGACTTACCCGTCTGAACAAAGAGGTTGGACGGGTGCCCGCTCGTGGGAGGTGGTGGCTCGAAGCGCCAATTACCCTTATGAGGGCGAGTTGCTACGCCGGGGCCGGTCCTGACCTTCTCATCCTTGCTTTGGGCTGGCTTCACTTTCACTCTCGAGAGGCTGGAAGATTCCTTCCTACGCACCATAGTGGTGGGAGCGGTGCTTCTGTGAAGGCGGGGAAAAGGAGATTCGCGCTTAGGAGTGGGTAAGATATTTGTTCCATTTTTAAAAATATATTTTTCGGCAGTTAGCCGAGGGATGAGACAAAATTCCTTTACCACCATTTCGATTATTTTTTACTTTATAAAACTACTAATCAGCGAGATGACTAGAGGTAAGAGTGTAGTTAAGATGGCTCCTCCACGCTGACCAGAGGTAAGAGTGTAGTTAAGATGGCTCCTCCACGCTGACCAGAGGTAAGAGTGTAGTTAAGATGGCTCCTCCACGCTGACCAGAGGTAAGAGTGTAGTTAAGATGGCTCCTCCACGCTTCGAAAGAAGAATATTTTTTTTTTATAAAGTGGAGTTCGTTTACGGGCAACGGTGAGAATGTCTCCTCTAAACTTCTTTAATTTGCTCAAAATAGTCGGTTCTACTGTTAGATTTTTCTTAAGAAAATTAGTAAATATCTCAGATATGCAATTAATTTCTTTTTTTTTTAATTCCTTAATAATACAATTGCGAGCTTTAGCTGGAAGTTTGTTTAATAAAATTAATAACTCTCTGTGTTGCACTGCTAGGGGCTTACCCCGGTCTGACATTTTGCATGTCCTTCTCGTGCACCCAGCTATCTGCACTTCGGGGATAACCCACCCAGCTTACAAGATATTCTCTACTGCCGTCAGTTTTTCTTCTCCGTCTCAATATTTTAGTGAGGAAAAATTCAGGTAGAGATGTTTCTATTAATTCCTGAGCATAAAATTGCCCGAGTATTCTTTCCCTGCTCAGGTCGATAAGAGAATATGTGGGGATTACTTGCGAATTATCAACCGATTGGATTTTAAAAATTTCTTCGGTGTTTTGAGGCCAATAACTCTTGTGAAAAGTCCCCCGGTGGCTAGTTATCCGCATATGCGCTAAAGGAGTCAGCCGTGGACTAGTACGAGGCTGATGAGGACGGGCATTTAAATACATTAGCCCAAACTGCCGACGAATGTCTCGAGGAAGACTCAGAGAATGCACCTGTTGTGGAGGTTGACCTTTCTTGAGAGAGGTGTGAGGAGTTGAGTTGTAAGTTTCTACTATGGCTGGTAATACCTCTATGTATTTTAAAGAATTTGTTAAAGTCATATAGCGGTAGATTCTATGCTTAAGCGTGCGAATAGCTCGTTCCGCTATTGCAGCCTTAGTGTCCGAGAAGGTACTGTATAATTTAATATTTTTTTTTTTTAGGTAATTCAGAAGAGGACGGTTATAAAACTAGGTCCCTCTGTCCGTGTGTAATCTCGAAATTCCACAGAAGGTGGGGCTTTCTATAATATTTCGTAAGGCTGACAAGACGCTTTTTGAGTTTTTTCTGACTAGCCCTACCACCTTCATTAACCTTGAAAAGACATCAATGCATAACAAAATATATTTAATGCTGCCATTGTGGGAATGTAATGAAGTCATGTCCGCCTAGTCGCAGGTGAGTATAACGCGAGGGGCAGCGGCTATGATTTTCCGTCTGGGAAATCGCAGAGGCTGCAATTTATGCAAAGTATAGGCCCTCTGAGAAGAGAGATAATCTACTACATCTTTATAAGTAATAGAGGCATTTTTCTCCCTAGCCGCTCTAAAAAGTTTGTTAACATTCCCAGTAAAGCCACCGGGGCTATTGACGTCTCTATATACTTTTTCTAGAATTTTCCTTTTATGTGAATTTAAGGCCATTTTATTTTTACCAGTGGTATACAGTTTCACAGTTGCCCTCTCCGGTAATGAAGCTTTGTAATTGAATTTCCTCTGGAGCGGTTAAATCAACCAGAAGATAGCCGTATTTATCCGCAGTGACGTGACGATATATCTCAACAAATTTCGGGCTAGATTTTTTCCATAAATTTGTCGCCCGAGACATTCCAACTGAGACAGATCTCGTTTTTCTTAATAAAATAATTGGCTACAATTAAGCGTGATCGTGCGAGCGTATTTTCCTTGTGGAAATAAATTTTGAGATATGAGAATTACAGATATTTGCTCGTGTCTTCCTCTAGTAAATATATTAGCTATAATATCACTCTTAACTGCTTCATTAAAAAGGTCATCAATTATATACAGAGAGCTATTGTCCCGTCTCAAGGGGATTTTGGTAATCTGCCGGGTTAATGAGACCTTTCACTAAAATGATTTTCTCACTAAGAGAGGTGATTTGTTTCAAAGGGTGTTTTATCATCCAGACTGGAAATGATTATTCTCGCGAAAGAACAGGCATATTTCTGACATAAACACTCCACTAGACTGCTCTTGCCTGCCCCGCTAAAACCAGCAACAAGTATTCTTGCAGGCTCTCTGAAAATATTCAACTCTTCCTCTGTAAAGGTACAGACCTTGTCCATCTTCCCATCTCAAATGAGCCTTTTTGTGGAAGAATCGTCTTATATATATATATATATAATATATATATATATATATATATATATATATATATATATATATATATATATATATATATATATATAATATATATATATATATATATATAAACATTTCTTTTTAGTTCAAAGCAGAGGGGGGGGGAGTTTATCCCGGAGATGAAGATAACAATGCCAGCACGTCCTTCTCCCGCCAGGAGACCATAGAAAAAAGGCCTGACCGACAGTGAAGGTCGTCTGGATATTATGCAGTTTCACTTCCTCAGGCGGGGCCCCTACGCCAGGTGGTGGTGGGTAGAATGGTGGTCACAGATAAAGAGAAGCAGGCTCCACCACTTTCTGCCAGCTGATGGCTATTTATTTATTTTTATTTTTGGGGAAAAATATATTATTATTATTATTATTATTATATTATTTTTAAGAATATTTAGTTTTGGCGATGGACAGAATCTATAAATTAATCATTCCCTCGCCTCGGCTTTATACAAATGGGAAATTCACATGACTATGGCAATTTACATAATCCTCCCTACTTGCCCGGTCTAAATTCTTATTTTTTCGTTCGGGAAAAGAGTTCTTCCCAGATTTTATCCCTCCTACTTTATTGACAATAAGAAATCTTTTCTAGATTATATTTATAATATATAGACTTGCAGGGATTTTTGTTTAAAAGATTCTCGTGAAAATAGAGAGAGACTGATGTGAAAAACCGTACCTCTACTTTGGGGAAAATTAAGCACCTTATGAGCACGCTATCCTAAAAGTGAGCTATAAATACGCTCACCTTTTCGTCTAGGGCGAAAGTTGGTCTTCCCGCTCACTCAAGAAAGTTACCAGCTTAGATTAGTGCAGGTAAAAACTTCTCTGTCTATGGGAGATTAAAATATTATCTATAATTTAAATAATAATTTATAGAATATGAGCGTGTGTGTATTTACAGCTATGGCTCATCACCCAGCTCGCAGATGCCACCTATGCGGGCGATTGTACCCTCAGGATGCAGCTCATCCACACATTCCCCTGTAGTTTTCTGGGGGCTTCAGTGTGTGTAGCGAATGTCACAGCTCATCGCAGGAGATGCGTGACAGGTGAGATTACCAGGTTATTGCTCTGAAATGATGTTTTCTTAAAACTGCTATTTTCAGATAATGAAATAAGTCTTTGAGCTAATAATAATTTTTTCCAACAGTTGGGGTGGGGCAATACTCCAAGCAGATGATCCGGGGGGCGGGCCAGGAAGAAAGAGGTGAGCGCTCTTTTCTTAATCAATTATTTTTATTAACAGTCAAACATTTTTTAAGATATGTTTATAAAGTATCTCACTAAACAAGAATAAAAATCATTTTGAGAACTGCATATATTCCATAGATTGCTTAGCTTCTCCCAGTTTTATACTTTAACAGTAACATTTTTTAAAAGATCGCATGAGTTATAATTAGTCTAGTATGACACTAAAACAAAAGAATAATAAATAACTTTCGCTAATTATATTATGCAGGTCAGTGTGTGTCCTCCGCCGAGTCTTCGACCGTAACACTCCCACAAGAGCAAGTCGAGCCGATTGCCGGTCCCAGTGGATGGAGACCAGCTGCCACAAGTGACAGCTCCTCTTCCAAGGATCTTTACTACTCTTTCTTGGGTTCCCCCTCCTCTGCTAAGCGAAGGTTCACTTCAGGTAAAAAAAAACGATTTTAGTTCGGATGAGGAAGAGAGCGAAACAGAAATGGGAGACGACTCCATTTCAGAGGAACCTCACATAATGGAACAGTCAAGCAGTTTTCAAGGTCACTTCTGCCGAATAAAATATTCAATTCCTGACTCATAAACACGACCCCATATTATTTCTTCAGACCTTCGCAACAACATTTATACAACATATATTGCATTTTATCACTGTTCTATCAGGACGAGCACTTTATAAAAATGCTCTTAGGATTTATGCCGAACTGAGGCTTATTCTGTGCAGACAGTCGCTACTGGGAGAGGATGACAGTCGTGAGCATTATATATTTTTTCCCGCGCAACTAGTTACACGAGATGATATATCTCGGCTCTTACGGTTATGGAGTACCTTAGCACGCGATTAGAAACTGAAATTTCATCGGGCGAGGGATCAGGCTTCATACTAGATTATATAAAGGGTTTTCATATTGTAATATGCAAGAATGGAGTGCGTGGATACCTAGGAGACTATATAGAATATCCCACATCTTTACGAGGGAAAAATCAGATATTTAACCTGAGAGGAGTACAAAATAGCTGTTTTATTCAATGTCTGGCGGCCTTTTTCTGTCGTAGACTTGGCTGGGGCTGGTATAAAATCAGACGATATTTATCTAGATGTGATAGCCTTCAGAAATTTGTCAATTACTCCGCGAGTGACTCTCTCCTGTCCAGTAGAGTGACATCCACAAACTCGAGTCTGACAACAAAATATCAATATTTATTTATTGCTTAACTTCTCATGAAGGGACCTATCATGCTACTTTATGTCGTCGGGGTAGTAATAAATATTCACTGGTAGTGCCCCTGTTATTGTTGGGAAGACTCGTGTGCTTTAAATCAAACACTTCCAGAAATATATGAGAATTTTATCGAGAAAACATTCACGCAATAAGCACTTTTGCTTGAATTGTTTAAGTGAATATAGTGATATTTGCAACTTAAAAACTCACTTCAATTCATGCGACAACCAACAAAAGTTGATTTTTCCCCCAGCTGGAAGCGTTTGCAAATTCAAAAATACTCACAAGGGCTACTTGCCCTCTCACACTGCCTTTGTGGATTTAGAAGCTTACCTCGATAATCGTAAGCCAGAGGGGGTAATAACAGCTAGACATGTAAGCAATAGCTTATGGGTATATAGTGATAGACAGAAATAACACTATAATAGATAGATATGTCCACGGGGGTACAGTGTATTGATCATATGTACGATAGGCTTTCGTCTTTATGGGATTTTATAAAGATGAACACTCCCTGTTATCCGCTTCATATGACCAGGGAGCAGCATATACATTTTGCCATAAAAGAAGAAGTGCAACTTTCTGTCATCAGGACTTTACTCTTACCAAACCAAAGGTGAGGCATCATGACCATCTTATGCCTTAAGGCTAATTATTTAGGAGCCCTCTGCAATAATTGCAATTTAAAACAGAAAAATTCAGGTAAATATTTGTCTGTTATTATTCATAACCTATCATATGATATGGCTTTGATAATTAAAGAATTAAGTGTTAAAGCTACAACCAATGTTTTAATGAAACAGGGATATAAATTCCTAAAGGTAGAAATAGGAGCACTACGTTTCCTGGATAGTCTAGCCTTCTTGTACGCTGGTTTGGCTAGTTTGGCTCAGGCGCACATAGCTTCAAAATCACCCTTGAAATTCACAGAGGCGATGATAAGTCATCTACCCCCCGAAAGTTAGGGATGCTTATTAACCGGCAAACAAGTGTTTTCTTATGAATATTGCAGCTCCCCAGAAAGGCTCGAAGAGAAGACTTTACCCCCAAAAAGAGCTTTCTACAGTTTTCTGTCTAAGAAACATATTAGCCAAGAAGAATTCGATCATGCTCATCTGGTTTGGGAGAAAACAGCTTGTCAAACTCCAGGAGACTATCTCCTAGTATATCTCAGCTGTGATGTAGGCTGACATATTCACCTTGCATAGGAGATTATTATTCAACATCTATAATCTAGATGTTGTTCACTATGTTTCTCTCCCCGGTTTTCCCTGTGATGCTTTCTTAAAAACCAGTGGAGTGGAATTAGAATTAATTACTGATCAGGAGCTTTATAACATCATACAGTCTAATATAAGAGGCGGCTTCACCACTGCTGTTAGGACGTTTGCTCAAGCCAATAACCAGTTCATTAATCCCAATTTTGATGAGAAAAACTTAGTAAGTAAATGCCTATCACTCTGTATCCTATGGTCTTCCAGATGCCGGAGAAACAAAGTTTAAATTATTTAAAGATAAAACAGATGACAAAGTGGAGGAAGACGAGGGAGCTAATAGCAGTACTGAAGAAGGGAGTACAGAAGAAGAGGAACTAGAGATGAGAGACAGTTGCAATCTTTGGCGGGGAAGAGAAAACACCGTAAGAGATTTTTTCCCCAGGGTCAAGCATCGACGCGAGAGAGGTAGATCTTCCGCCACTGCTCATAGTTTCATGCTCTTAGAAGCTAGCTGTTCTGAGGGAGAGGAGGAATAAAACAATGTAATGTTAACTAATAAATATATTTGCTAAGTGAGACTTTTGTTTTACCTTTGAAAAATTAGGTTATTATCCTTTTTTTTTTTCACACAGATGCCCCCGATGTACCCGGAGAGCGAGCGCAGCCAGATAATCACGCCGATGACCCCGAAAGAAGCAGTGACCTAGACCAGCAGGCTGGCTGCAACACTCCCTCAGAGACCCCACCCAGACACCTGAATCCTTGTATTAGCCTCCCATCACGGAAATAAACTTCTCTATCCCCTTTGGGGGACGCGTGGTGACCCCACCCAGTTATTAAGTCCTCTGACAGTTCGAGGCTAAGCTGTCTTCCATTACCGCATTCTTTGAACCAGTCGGTGTTGGGAAGAAGTAGCACTTGCGTCAGTGAGCAGCAGACCGGGGGAACTCCCTCGGAGATGGCAAGCTTGTACCCAGTCACCTGAATCCTTTGTACTGCCTCTCCCATCTATCAGGGGAGCAGAGTTTGGGGAGTAAGAAGTGATCAT
Source organism: Cherax quadricarinatus (assembly GCF_026875155.1). Lineage (NCBI taxonomy): Eukaryota > Metazoa > Arthropoda > Malacostraca > Decapoda > Parastacidae > Cherax > Cherax quadricarinatus. The sequence goes on along the minus strand of NC_069455.1, from coordinate 33,111,562 downwards.
TATCTACCTTTTTCTGCTTAGTAATACACAGAAATAAGTCTCTCTATCCCCTTGGGGGATGATTAAACATATTAAACTTGTACCCTGAGAGCCCTGAGGTTATGCTGACCCCCGATTATCACATTCTTTTTCCATGGTCCTTATCCTGGAATCTGCCACCCAGTCACCTGAATCCTTTGTACTGCTTCTGTTCCTACTTAGTAATACACAGGAATAAGTCTCTCTATCCCCTTGGGGGATGATTAAACATATTAAACTTGTACCCTGACAGCCCTGAGGTTATGCCGACCCCTCATTATCACATTCTTTTCCATGGTCATTATCCTGGAATCCGCCAGTGTTTCTAGATCGACAAGAACATACTACTCATATGACACAGGTGAAATGGAATACCAGAGCCACCTGTGTGATGCTCACCATATTACTTAACGAACTACATATTGAGAGTCGAGAGGCAGGTGAAGGTTGTGAGATACCAGACTTCAGAAGGAGAAACTTTGAAGAGATGAAGGAATTCCTAAATGCAGTGCACTGAGACAGTAAGCTGGAAGAAAATTCAGCAAATGAAATGTTGAAGTACTAGCCGGGAAATGCCGGGAGGAAAAGGAGAAATTTGTGCCCAGAAGAGTGGGAAATCTTAACAACAGAGCCCTGGGTTCAACCAGAGATTCAATAAAAGAAAAAAACGAAATGAACAAGAGTTCGAAAAACTAAAGATGGCGATTGACATTCGACAACATAGTGAAGAAGAGTCACAAACGTATATGCAAGTGTGTGGAGAATTACTGAGCAGCAGTTTGAGAATGACATTACAGTAAAACCCAGACCTACCTCACAGCAACATGGAAAGACAACAAAATAAGGATAACTCACTAGAAACGACAAAGAAGTTTGTAAAGTGTTGAACAAGCAATTTAAATAGGTCTTTAGCGTGAAATAAAAGGAAATAACAGGGGCCTGAAACAACGAGTGCTCCGCCGGGTACTGGAAAATATATACAAAACAGAGTAACAACTAAAAAAAAAAACTTGTATAGATCAAAGGCAGTGAGATCTCTGAAGGTGTTACCATGGATTCTATGAGAAGGAGCGTTGTGTGAAACACTATCTAGGATCCACAACTAGTCAGTGGACACTGGACAATTTCTAGAGATCTGGAGAACAATAAATACGGTCCCAATATTTAAGAAAGTAGACAGGAATTGTTGAACTAAATGCCAGTATCACGGACATGTATTCCATGTAAGGGAAAAATAATCAGAAGGAAGTGATTTCGTAAGTAGAAATCAGTGCGTTTATAGATCAAGCAGATCTTGTCTTACTAAACTGCTGAAGATCTATGACATAATCGCAAGTGAAAGTGGAGAGAGAGGGGGATAGATAGCTTTCATATTCT
>NC_069455.1:33011634-33107167 GCF_026875155.1 Cherax quadricarinatus | reverse complement strand
CAGGCTTACTGGGCGGTAATTTGACGGTAGCGACTTGTTCCCCTGCTTTAAAAATAGGAATTACATTAGCCATCTTCCACATATCAGGAGGCCTGGTCACAGACCGGGCCGCGGGGGCGTTGACCCCCGGAACTCTCTCCAGGTAAACTCCAGGTATGAACATTAAAATGGTATAAAATACCGACAGATTGTTAGGTAAGACACATATGCAACAGTTAGGTATCTTTATTTCGAAACGTTTCGCCTACACAGTAGGCTTCTTCAGTCGAGTACAGAAAAGTTGATAGAGGCAGAAGATACTTGAAGACGATGTAATCAGTCCATCACCCTTAAAGTTTTGAGGTGGTCAGTCCCTCAGTCTGGAGAAGAGCATTGTTCCGTTGTCTGAAACAATATGAAGTTGAAGTGACAGGATGGAGCCTTATATAGTGTCAGGAGGTGAGACGTAGGTTGCTTTGGGAGGGCAGGTCCCTCTCAAACCCAGCCGTTCTCACTAGTAGAGGTTGTCGAAGTTGATGGTCTGTACCAAGATACCCTTGTGTTGCAGTGTCTGACAGAATGAACATTAAAATGGTATAAAATACCGACAGATTGTTAGGTAAGACACATATGCAACAGTTAGGTATCTTTATTTCGAAACGTTTCGCCTACACAGTAGGCTTCTTCAGTCGAGTACAGAAAAGTTGATAGAGGCAGAAGATACTTGAAGACGATGTAATCAGTCCATCACCCTTAAAGGTGATGTGACTGTGATATTACAAGTGACTGTGATATTTATCGTCTTCGGGCCCACTATAAAAATTATTTACTGGGATATTATTAGTGTCTTCCTGTGTAAAAACCGAGAGAAAATAATTATTAAAAATAGAGCACATTTCATTCTCCTTGTCAGTAAGGTCCCCAGAGTTATTTTCTAGGGGACCTATCTAATCTCTAATTTTTGTTCTATAAACCTGGAAAAAACTTTTTGGGTTAGTTTTCGAATCCCTAGCAACTTTAATTTCGTTGTCCCGTTTAGCTTTTCTTATCCCCTTTTTAGCGTCCCTAATGCCAATATACTGATTAATAAGATGACCCTCACTTCTTTTGATGCGCCTATAAATTCCTTTTTTCTGTCCTAAAAGATATTTGAGCCTATTATTCATCAATTTTGGGTCATTTCTATTAGATCTAATTTCTTATATGGGATAAATGTTCTTTGGGCAGCATGTATAGTGTTCAGTAACCTGTCATATTGATAGCTTTCTTCGTTACCCAAGTCAACAGATGATAAATGTTCTCTAAGCCCATTGTAATCTGCTAAGCGAAAATCTGGGACCATTACTGAATTATCCCTACTATCGTACTTCCATTCAGTGCTAAAGGTAATTGATTTGTGGTCGGTTGTGCCGAGTTTCTCTGTAATTTCTAAATTATTAACAAGAGTTTCATTGTTTGCCAGAACCAAGTCAAGCAGGTTATTACGCTTGCAGGTTCTGCCACATACTGTTTCCAGAAACATTCCTGAACTACTTCTAAGAAGTCGTTAGATTCTAAATTCCCTGTCAAGAAATTCCTATCAATCTGATTAAAGTTAAAGTCCCCTAGAATTATTACGCAATCGTGTATAGTGGCCTTAACAGTTTCCTCCCATAGTAGACTCCCATTGTCCCTATCTAAGTTTGGGGGACGGCATATCACTCCTAGAATAAATTTTTTCATTCCCTTCTGAAAATTCTATCTAGACAGACTCTCCATGTGTTACTTCAGACTTAAAACCCGTTTTTGTGCAATAGTTCAAGCGATCTCGGATATACAGTACCACCCCATCCCCCTTCCCGATACTTCTATCTACTTGGAACAATTTAAAACCCTGAATGTGACATTCTGCAGGCATGTCTCGTCTTTTTGAATTAAACCACGTCTCAGTTATGGCAAACACATCAATGTTACCTGCCATATCTTGGCAATATCTTACGTGGATGGTTAATTCTAATTTCAAATTCAGTTTCAGCATGCTAATAATAACCTAAAAGGCTTTCAGTTATGAAAGTAGCAATTTTATTCTACGCTTGTGTTAAGCTTTTTTTTTTTTTTTTTTTTGACTGCGTAACGTAAATAAAAAGTCCTGGCTCCTAAACGGTAAAGGAACTGCCGTATCTAGGGGCATTTACATTATTTAAAATAGAAAAAGAAACCACTCCAGGACAGCAAGTACCTTCATACAAATTATTTAAATGGTCAGTGTATTATAAGGAAGGACACAAATTCTCACCTATATAAAAATGTAATATATTAATATTAGTGTAACATATACAACCTACAATCTACTCTACTACAACCAACATCACCACACTCCAGTTCAACTTTACCCAGTACTTACATTAACTCAGTAGCACACTGCTACTAGTAAGCAAAACAAAATATATAAACCGGGAGGCTCCATGATATACCCTTCCTTCTGCCGGCCTGTCTACCAGTAGACAAAATCACCATAGGAGTTCTCTCCCCCTTGCATGGAAGTGAGTTAAGTTAGCAACAAATTTCGTCTGGAGTGGTGCACATCGTAATGTTAAGTCACATTTCCATAGTCGGGGCAGGCTGAGTGCAAATTCCTGTAGAAATAACTAAAAATCCGTCTATATATGACGAAGTTAATAAACCGAGTTGATGTTATAATAAAATAATGTTTTATAATTGTACTCCCCGGCCCTAGAATTAAATGTGGGATATTTTGGTTTTGAGCTGTGGCCTTTATACACCAGCTTACCTTTGTGCAACTCCCATTGTTAGGTTATTATTTTATGCAAAACAAAATATTTAATTTAATCAATTGCTGTTGAAACTTTTAAGAAAAAATCATTTCCTAGGGTGTATCGATGCCGGTGAGTAAGGGGAGGGGTTACCTATGTATCAGAATTGATTACTTCCCGTTTTATGAGTCCTGCATGGCCCGTACGGTTCTGGTGCTTCTTCAGTATATAATTTAAGCATATGGTTTGAAAAAACTACATGCCAGTGTCATACTAGTAATCATTTCATATATTCACTTATTCTCTTAGCCTTCGTTTTTGCTCGGAACATTGTGTGGGTGATGGTGGTGATGGGCGTGTGGGGCTGCGGTGTGGGCGCCTTCATGAGTATTTTCAACTTAGTTAGTGTTCACTACATGGGCCTTGAAAACTTAATGCCAATGTACGGGGTCATTATGTTTTGTACTGCTGTAGGATACATCACATTTGGCCCTTTCGCAGGTAAGTCAATATTTTTTTTTTTCACTTTTTCTGATACAGAACTGAAAGCTATTATCCCATCTTAATTCCTTTCTGAATACTATTGTATTATTTTGAATTATGAAGTACAGAGCATTTTCTCAACATTTTGGTTATTCCTGTTCTATAGTCAACCACTTATTCAAATAACTCGTTTTGGTCTTTCACACAGGATATGTCGGCGACGTCACCGAGAGCTACGAAATTTCTATATTTGTGTTAGCCTCCTTGATCTTCTGCAGCTTCCTCCTCTGGTTATTCATGCCTGCCGCTGCCAATTTTGATACCAGGAGGAGTATTGTGAATAACATGGCCTAGTCCCCATGAAAACTAAGTTATAGCAGACTTCGTTGATAAGTAGCTAATGTACGTGAAATATAGATTTGAGATAATAAGAGATACTGGTTCCATATAATATTAATAAGTAACATCCCTCGTAGCCATATCTACTAATTTCTTCTAATATGAGGGATTCACCATAATAGCAAGAAGGCGAAGTAAACAAATTTATGGGAACAACATCAAGGAAACTGGAAGCCATATCAAGAGCACTGGAAGTCACATAAAGAAAACTGAAAGTCACCGAAAGGGTTCCTGAAGCCACATCAAGCACACTGAAAGCCACATAAAGGGGACGGGAAGCCACATCAAAAGCACTGGAAGCCACGTAAAGGGGACGGAAGACTATCAAGTTCACTGGAAGCCTCATAGAGAACAACGGAAATTACTTTCACAGTTGCTTCTCACGTCTCTTATCTGCTTCTCACGTCCCCACGTTGCTTCTCAAGTCTCTTCGTTGCTTCTCACGTCTCGTTGCTTCTAACATCTCTCGTTGCTTCTCACGTCTCCTCATTGCTTCTCATGGCTCCTCGTTGCTTCCCACATTTCCTCGTTGCTTTTCATGACCCTTATTTACTTGTAACGTCTCCTCGTTGCTTCTCACGTATCCTCGTTGCTTCTCACGTCCCCTCGTTACTTTTCAAGTAAAAAATAACATTTTTAATCTTACAAAGGATGATGAAGACCACAGAGAGCACTGGAAGTCAGAGAGCACTGTAAATCAGAGGGCACCAGAAGTTAGAAAGTATTGGAAGTCAGAGGTCATTGAAAACCACACAAAGAACACTGAAATCCTTATACAGGGCGCTGGAAGATATGTCAGGAACTTTAGAATTCACATTAACAAAATTAGAAGCCACATTTTGAAAATTGGAGGCGAAACTACAAAACTGGAAGCCAAGTTACAAAAAGGGAACTGACAGACACGTAAAATGCAATGGAAACTAAAAAGTTATTCTTGAAGCAATATAGGGCACCATAAATTACAAAAAGTATGGAAGCAACAACAAAGGATGCTGGCGGCCACAGAGAGCACTAGAACCCACAAAAGACATTAGGTACCACAAAGGGCAGTGGATGTAACGATGGGCATTGAAAGTTACACAGGTTAATGAGAGTCAGAGAGGTCATACGGCTTCTGGGAAATAGGAGGCAATGGTAGAAGCTACACTAAAGGCAACTGGAAGAATCAAGTACGCTACAAGCTACAGCATGGGCACTGGAAGCCATATCAGTATTAGTGAAAACTCCATAAAGTGACTTAGCATTCAGTGTCACGAACAGGGAACGGTTGATTCATTATGAAGATTAGGGACATCATATTGTATGGGTAAACCCTTTGCTAATTCCTTATTAAATCTGAGATGCTTCGTTATGCTTCTGATAGTATAAAGACAATTCAATGACGCTTTATTGGTAAAACGTTTCACTCAAGGGGGATGCCTTCATAAGTATTATATGTCTTCTATATGTATTCATATTAAAAATGTGCCTTTAGGACACAACATTATCTATTGTACTTAAATCTACTGTACAGAACACCATCGAGCTCATTTACAAGCCGTTGAAGTGGAAAATTAGTTATTATATATTTTTGTCCCCACGAACGAGTGGTATTGATCAATAACAACACTGTGACTAGCCAAGGACTCGAACCCATGCTGCTTTGGCCTACCTCTTGGTGGGCGAAAAACTCATGACGCCTTAATCCACTGGACCATCGCTCGTTGTACTAGTACACCAAACAGGGACTAGAATGACAATAGCCTAGAGTCCACACCATCGTATGTCCTTGGGTAGCGAGTACAACATCCAGTTCCGCTGGATGCGCTACTCTTAAAACCTCTCAAATAGGAGCCGAAATTGTTGGATTTACCATCCTGCATAACATGAGCATTAAGCAGATGGACAGGACAGCTTCGGAACCCCAGCTTAGCCATGTTTATTTTGTGTTCAAATTCTGGCCAGTATTTTCTCATAATTTTGGCAAGGAGGTTTGTATGACACACCATAATCTCCAGACTAATTGGCGAGTCTTATTATAAATTCTCCTTCAATGTATACGTATTCACATTTTAAATTTAATATACAGTCCACATATTTATATTCATGCTTTACTAGAATTCCTGGTGATGTATATTTCATTTGAAATTAATATAGGTCCAGAGTGACTTGTGGAGAGATAGATTATCGTAGGTATTGAAGGAGACATTTTTTGTCTCTGTAACCTTGATAAAGAATAATTATCTTTGTTACCATTTACTGGTATGTGTCTTATGAGTTACATCCAGGAAAATTTAATTTTCCAAATTAGTTGCCTGTTGGTCCTTGATCGAACTGGATGTAATTAGAGAAGTCATTAATTAGTGAATTAATAATTATATGTGAAATGACAGGAGGTAGATGTTAGGTCCACAGATTTACTTAATGTGTAGTGGATTATAATTATTACAATACTAAATTTGCTAAGCCAAAGTCTGGCTAGTGTATTTGTATAATATTAATTTTGCTAAGCCAAGTCTGGCAAGGATAGGCCAAGTCTGGCTAATTTTTATATTAATGAGTATTTAAAATTTATATTATAATTTCCTTACATGAGTAATTGCTAAGCTCAAGTGTAGCTAAGATTATTAATATATATTTAAAGTTTACATTATAATTTTCTTACATGTAATTGCTAAGCTCAAGTGTAGCTAAGATTATTAATGTATATTTAAAGTTTATATTATAATTTAATTACATGTAATTGCTAAGCTCAAGTAGCTAGGATTTATTCAAGGTAAGTTGTAAAATTTACCTTCATAAAGTGCATAATTAAGTACATAATCAGTGTTATTAATCAAGATGAATTTAATACATTGCATCATGGGTGAAAATGAGGAAATTAATGTAGAGGACAAACACATGGAATTTAGAGCATTATTATTATTATTATAATCAAGGGGGAAGCGCTAAACCCAGAGGATTATACAGTGCCTGGGGGGATGTGGAAGGCATTCAGGCTTAATTCGGGGAACTGGAGCACAGATCCAATTTCCTAAATCAAGAGCCCCTCACCAGGAAGGTGAGGGGCTCTTGATTTAGGTGAAGGGCTCCCCCTCAAGGAAGGTTCGTTGAGGGGGGAATTTAGAGCAAAAAAATCATCATTGCAGGCTAGAAAGGGTCATGTAACAAAGGCACACAATAAATGTTTGGAATTAATAAATCAAGAAACTGTGAATACTGATGATTTAAAATTGTATTTAGATGCTTTAGAGAATAGATATGATTCATACAAATTATATTATAAAAAATATGAAGGCAATTTGTTAGTAAATTGTGGAGATGAGACAGAAATAAATCTTATGATTATTAACCAGTATTATGAATTAGAAAAGATTCTTTCTTGTAAAAGTCAGGCTTTGAATAAATTAAAAGGTGTAAACCAGGCAGTTAATCAATCTATTCCAACAAAAAAGATGTCTTTGCCAAAACTCCCAGAATTATGTTTACCTGTATTTAATCCTGGGGAAAATTGGGAGAAATTTTGGTCTATTTTTAAAGCATCTGTGCATGATAGGAGTGACCTAGCATGTGTAACTAAATTATTTTACCTCAAAGGACAGATAAGAGGAGATGCTCACATACTCATACAAGGAAGCAGTTGACTTGTTGAAGGTCACTTATGGTAATATAGAACAAAGTAGGTTGGATCTAGTGAATATCATTGTTATTTTAAAAACTCCAGATCATACTTACAAAGATTTACAGCAGTTTAGAGTTAAACTGGAGAACACTCCCAAAACTTTAAGTAACAAATATAATCTGAAGGAATCAGACTGGTTATTGAGTGCTATTGTACAGAATAAATTAAGCTGTAAAACACTTGAATGAGTGTCTAACAAGTATCACAAAGGTTATTTTGGTCTGGAGGAAATATGACTTGGTCTATAAGAATTAATTGTTCAGTTGCAGACCAGCCAACCAATTATTTATATTTATTATCACACTGGCCGATTCCCACCGAGGCAGGGTGGCCCGAAAAAGAAAAACTTTCACCATCATTCACTCCATCACTGTCTTGCCAGAAGGGTGCTTTACACTACAGTTTTTAAACTGCAACATTAACACCCCTCCTTCAGAGTGCAGGCACTGTACTTCCCATCTCCAGGACTCAAGTCCGGCCTGCCGGTTTCCCTGAACCCCTTCATAAATGTTACTTTGCTCACACTCCAACAGCACGTCAAGTATTAAAAACCATTTGTCTCCATTCACTCCTATCAAACATGCTCATGCATACCTGCTGGAAGTCCAAGCCCCTCGCACACAAAACCTCCTTTACCCCCTCTCTCCAACCTTTCCTAGGCCGACCCCTACCCCGCCTTCCTTCCACTACAGACTGATACACTCTTGAAGTCATTCTGTTTCGCTCCATTCTCTCTACATGTCCGAACCACCTCAACAACCCTTCCTCAGCCCTCTGGACAACAGTTTTGGTAATCCCGCACCTCCTCCTAACTTCCAAACTACGAATTCTCTGCATTATATTCACACCACACATTGCCCTCAGACATGACATCTCCACTGCCTCCAGCCTTCTCCTCGCTGCAACATTCATTACCCATGCTTCACACCCATATAAGAGCGTTGGTAAAACTATACTCTCATACATTCCCCTCTTTGCCTCCAAGGACAAAGTTCTTTGTCTCCACAGACTCCTAAGTGCACCACTCACTCTTTTCCCCTCATCAATTCTATGATTCACCTCATCTTTCATAGACCCATCCGCTGACACGTCCACTCCCAAATATCTGAATACATTCACCTCCTCCATACTCTCTCCCTCCAATCTGATATTCAATCTTTCATCACCCAATCTTTTTGTTATCCTCATAACCTTACTCTTTACTGTATTCACCTTTAATTTTCTTCTTTTGCACACCCTACCAAATTCATCCACCAATCTCTGCAACTTCTCTTCAGAATCTCCCAAGAGCACAGTGTCATCAGCAAAGAGCAGCTGTGACAACTCCCACTTTGTGTGTGATTCTTTATCTTTTAACTCCACGCCTCTTGCCAAGACCCTCGCATTTACTTCTCTTACAACCCCATCTATAAATATATTAAACAACCACGGTGACATCACACATCCCTGTCTAAGGCCTACTTTTACTGGGAAATAATTTCCCTCTTTCCTACATACTCTAACTTGAGCCTCACTATCCTCGTAAAAACTCTTCACTGCTTTCAGTAACCTACCTCCTACACCATACACTTGCAACATCTGCCACATTGCCCCCCTATCCACCCTGTCATATGCCTTTTCCGAATCCATAAATGCCACAAAGACCTCTTTAGCCTTATCTAAATACTGTTCACTTATATGTTTCACTGTAAACACCTGGTCCACACACCCCCTACCTTTCCTAAAGCCTCCTTGTTCATCTGCTATCCTATTCTCCGTCTTACTCTTAATTCTTTCAATAATAACTCTACCATACACTTTACCAGGTATACTCAGCAGACTTATCCCCCAATAATTTTTGCACTCTCTTTTATCCCCTTTGCCTTTATACAAAGGAACTATGCATGCTCTCTGCCAATTCCTAGGTACCTTACCCTCTTCCATACATTTATTAAATAATTACACCAACCACTCCAAAACTATATCCCCACCTGCTTTTAACATTTCTATCTTTATCCCATCAATCCCGGCTGCCTTACCCCCTTTCATTTTACCTACTGCCTCACGAACTTCCCCCACACTCACAACTGGCTCTTCCTCACTCCTACAAGATGTTATTCCTCCTTGTCCTATACACGAAATCACAGCTTCCCTATCTTCATCAACATTTAACAATTCCTCAAAATATTCCCTCCATCTTCCCAATACCTCTAACTCTCCATTTAATAACTCTCCTCTCCTATTTTTAACTGACAAATCCATTTGTTCTCTAGGCTTTCTTAACTTGTTAATCTCACTCCAAAACTTTTTCTTATTTTCAACAGCCAACCAACTCATTTTAAAAATGAAACACATAATAACTGAGGTATCTGTCAAGTTTCACAAAGGGAAAAATTATCCCAATGTTAATAATCAGAATTCAACTACTAATAAGAGTTGCATAGGTACATATCAAGTAGCAGGAATCAGAAATAATGATTCTCCACAAGGTAAGAATAATAAGTACCCTCCTAAAAGTAGCCCAGTTAATAAGAAACCAGCCAAAGAAAAGAGAGATTGTCTTTTCTGCAAGGGTACTCATTTTTCTAAGAATTGCAATGCATACAATTCATGGAATGATATAGTTGAAAGATTGGAGGAACTTGACAGATGTATCAGATGTCTAGATAATCACAATGTAAAGGATTGTCATGCCAAATTAAACCACTGTTATCAATGTCACAAAGGAAGACACCATATAGTCATGTGTAAGGGTCTATATGATAATGTTGATAATAATGATAATGTTGACAATCCTGACACAACAGTGGCTAATGTAGAAATTGCTGCTAATGTTAATAATGATGGTTTTGCTGAAATAGCCTTACCTGTGTTACAGGTAAAAATTGATGATAAAAGGCATAAATCAAAAAATGTAACTGCATTATTAGACCAGGGATCACAGCGTACTTTCATAAAACGTAAATGTCTTAATGGGACGAAAGTACAGGTGGGAGATCCTACAACTCTAAAATTATCTGGTTTTCTCTCAGATAAAAGGGCTCAATTGTATGACACTGTTTATGTAACTGTCAGTTTGGGCAATGAGAACACTGTTTATGTAACTGTCAGTTTGGACAATGAGAACAAACGTGTTAATGCAGTAATTGTAGATAGACTCCCAGAGAAAATATCAACAGTAGGGCTTAGTAAAGCTACAGAAAGACTTTCACATAATGTAAATTTAGCACCTTCTGGTGTAAATGATGATTCTGTAGGCCCAATAAATATTTTGATAGGAAGTGACTATTATGCCTCCTTTGTAAAGGGTATGGTAAAGAAATGTTGTGTCACCCTTTTAAAGACTGCAGGAGGTCATGTAATGTATGGTAGGATTCCTCGTAATAATAATGCATGATTAGAGGAAACTACAAATACTATAACTATGTGTCTTACTCATGAAATCGTACCCCAATATAATTCGTCCATAGAGGATGGTGTTGAGCCAGTACATAAATTGTGGGAATTAGACAACATTGGAATAAATGTAAATGAAATAAGTCCAGACGATTCTTTTATTCAGGAACAGTACCTGAGAGATGGAAAATTTGAATCTGGACAATACTGGGTACAACTTCCGTGGAGACTGAACCATCCAGAATTGCCCACTAATTAAAAAATGGCATATGGACAATTAAAGGCTCTGCGAACTGAGTAAGACACCAGAATTGTTGACTGTCTATAATGATATAATTACTGAACAATTAATTAATAAATTTATAGAATTATTATTATTATAATCAAAAAGAAGCGCTAAGCCACAAGGGCTATACAGCACTGCAGGGCAGGAAAGAAGCGAGGGTATCAGGTGGCAAAAGGGAGATGGATGAGTAATAGGTTACGGAGAACAGCAGGACAGTGGATGGTGAAAGGGTAGAGGGCAGCAAGAGATTGAGCTAGAAAGGGCCGAGGGGTTTGTGGAGTTTGAGAGTTTGTGGAGTAAATCAGTCGTTGTCAAGAAGTCAATGAGGGAGCCAGGATTAAAGGAGGGTCCATCAGCAAGAAGGGAAGGTAAAGAGAGAGTAGTAGAGCGGAGACGACGTTGGAGGTAAATTCTGCATGCTCGTTGATAGAGAGGGCAGTCTAACAGAATGTGGCTAATCGATACTGGAACTTGATACTGCTCACAGAGAGGAACAGGGTGCCTCTCCATGAAATACCCACGAGTAAGACGAGTGTGGTCAATGCGAAGGCGGGAGAGAGTGGTCTCCCAACCTCGGCACTGATGACAAGACGACGACCAGTAACCTATGCTCAGTTTAATAGAACAAAGTTTGTTACTGAGAAGATTTGACCAACGTTGCTGCCAACGGGTGTGAAGGTCTGTAGCTATTACAGCAAAATAGCCCGGAAATGGAACACCTCTATATGAAATTGGTAGGTCATGTACTGCTAACCGCGCAGCAGTGTCTGCCTGTTCATTGCCCTGTACGTCGACATGACCAGGGACCCAACAAAAAACAATATCTTTATGCATGGTAGAGATACAGCATAGCCAAAGTTGGATACAGAGAACTAGGGGGTGAGGTGTATCAAATTTTCCTATAGCCTGTAGAGCACTAAGGGAGTCTGAGACTACCACAAATGATGACACAGGCATAGATGCGATACGAATAAGTGCTGGAAGAATGGCATACAATTCAGCGGTAAAAATGCTAGCCAAAGATAGTAAATGCCCCCCACACGACGCTGTCTGGAAACACTGCTGTGAATCCGACGCTGTCTGAAGACTTAGAGCCATCTGTGTACACAGCGATGGCATACGAATGAGAGTGGAAGTGATCAAGAAAAAGAGAGCCAGAAGCCACCGTAGGAAGTTGGGCTTTCGAGCAAGGGAGTGAGAAAGAACAGACTCGAACAGCTGGAACTTCCCAGGGGGGTAGGGAAAAGTGAGATGCTACATGAACATATAAAGGCGGTAACTGAAAGGAAGACAAGAGTGAATGTAGGCTAAGGCAGAAGGGACGGAGCAAACAGGGGCGGCGAACAAATAAAGAATGTCTACTAATATCCGTGACCATTCTATAAATGGAAGGATTGAGGAGATCGTGAGAGCGTACATAGTAGCGAACGCAATGGGCATCACGGCAATCAGACAAGGATGGAACATTCGCTTCTGCATAGAGGCTCTCAACAGGGGAAGAGCGAAAAGCACCAAGGCATAAACGTAATCCTTGGTGATGGATGGGGTTAAGGCTAGAGAGAGTAGCAGGAGAGGCGCTGAATAAATCTGGTCACCATAATCGAGTTTCGATAAAATGAGGGCTGAATGTAGGCGAAGCAGAGTTTGACGATCAGCTCCCCAGGAAAGATGAGCAAAGGTTTTAAGGTTCAGCTGGCTGTGACAAGTTGCCTTCAGAGAGGTAATGTGAGGTTTCCAGGATAACCTACGGTCAAAGAGAAACCTGAATGTATCACGTTCGGGGATACGTGAGCCATAGAGGCACAAAGGATGATCGGAGATGACAGAGCGTCTAGTGAAAGTAATTTGGTAAGTTTTGGTACTGGAAAATTTAAACCCATGCGTGGTGGCCCAATTGGAAACACTGTCGACCGCATGCTGGAGAAAAACTGTAATGAGATGACAGTCAGTGCCTGCACAAGCAATAGCAAAGTCATCAACATAGAGTGATGACCAAATATTAGGTGGAGAACAGAGGCCAAATCATTTAGAGCAAAGAGAAAAAGTGTTGTGCTCAGAACACATCCCTGAGGGACACCTTCAGCTTGGACGAAGTCTGGGGAAAGCACATTATTGACTCGAACACGGAAATGTCTGTCAGTTAAAAAGTTCTTAAGGAAGGATGGTAGATTGCCTCGGAGGCCTAAGGAGTGGGCTTGGGCCAAAATATTATACCTCCAAGTTGTGTCATATGCCTTCTCAAGGTTAAAAAATATGGAAATAACTGAGTGATTATTCGCAAAGGCATTACGAACATACGTATCCAAGCGTAGTAAGGGGTCTATGGTAGAATGGCCCTTACGAAAGCCATATTGACTAGTGGAGACTGTTGTGTGTCTCTAAATACCACATTAAACGTCGATTTACCAGACGTTCCATCACTAAGTAAGGGGTCTATGGTAGAATGGCCCTTACGAAAGCCATATTGACTAGTGGAGACTGTTGTGTGTCTCTAAATACCACATTAAACGTCGATTTACCAGACGTTCCATCACTTTGTAAACTGCACTAGTAACAGCGATGGGACGATAGTGAGAGGCATCATGTCCCGTAGTACCCGGCTTGCAGAAAGGGAGAACAATGGCAGATTTCCACAGCTGGGGAAGAACTCCTTGTGCACAAATAAGATTGAAGAGGTGTAAGAGGACTACAAGAGCTGACTGATGTAAATGTTGTAACATACAAATATGAATGTCGTCAGGCCCAGCTGCCGATGATCGGCAAGCTGAGAGCATTGCCTCCAGTTCCTGAAGTGTAAAAGGCACATTATACTGTTCTTCTCTGAGAGAAGAAAAGACGAAGGGTACTAATTCTCTGGCAGACTTTGAGGAAAGACACGAGGGGCACAGATGGAGACCCCGGGAAATACAGACCTGATGAGTGCCAATTTCAATGGCAATGTCAAGAGTGTTTGCTACATCAATACCGGCGACCCGTAGAACAGGAGCTGGGTTAGGAGAGTATTTACCACTCAATTTCCTCACTTTTTTCCAGACTGCACTCATAGAGGAAGCAGAGGTGATGGTGGAAATATAGTCTCGCCAGCAAGTGCGTTTAGTGTCACGGATGACACGGCGAGCGATTGCACGCTTCTGCTTAAAATCAAGAAGTCTCTCATCGGTTCTATTGTACCGGTACCTGCCCCATGCAGCGCGTTTCAAACGTACTGCACGAGCACAAGCAGGAGACCACCAAGGCACGCACTTCTGAGAATGCCTGCCTGAGGTTTGGGGTATAGAATGAGAAGCTGCAGTATACACTGACATCGAGAAGAGGTGTAGGAGCTCATCAATGGAGGATGAAGAAGGAACCTCACTAAAAGCAATGAGTTGCGAGTAAAGGTCCCAATTTGCCTGATCAAATTGCCAGCGAGGGCTACGGAAAGGTGGTGAATATGAAGGAGAAGTAAGAATGATTGGAAAATGATCACTGTCATCTAAGTCCGGTAGAACAGACCAGGTGAAGTCTAGTGCAGTGGAGGAAGAGCAGACTGATAGATCGATGCAAGAGAGAGTATGAGTACAAGGATCAAAATGGGGGTGGGAGTACCCATATTTAAAACATGGAGGGGGTGAGAGGCAAGAAAAGCCTCCAACTGGATGCCATGTGAGTCACAATGAGACCCCCCCCCCAGAGGAAATGGTGGGTGATAAAATCACCAAGTAATAGAAGTGGTGGTGGTAAGGATGAAACGAGAAAGGCAAAATCTGCGATAGAAAATGCTCGAGAAGGAGTGAGATATAAAGAACATATTGTAAACCACTTATTCAAGTGGATATGGGCTGCAGTGTAATGCAGCGAGGTATGGACAAATAGTTGACAGTACTGAATATCATTGCGTAGAAGAAGGGCACTTTCATTAAAGATCCCATCTGAGAAAGGATCCGAAGAATACAATAAATTATAGCCTGAGATAGGTTGGAAAACAGCTGAGTGTAATTTTGGTTCTTGTAAGCAAGCACCAACAGGGGAAAACCTGGAAAGCAACATCTGAAGCTCACCCTGATTACCCCTGAGGCCACGGATATTGCACTGTAAATAGGCCATGATTGGCAATGAAGAAAATACCAGGAATCCGTATGGAAGGGCACCTACGGACTAGAGGGGTTAGAAAAGTCAACGTGTGGTGGCAGTGGAAGATGTTCAAGCAGCGAAGGAATGGAGCGTTGCGAAGAATGGAGTTGTGGAGATGGAGGAGAGGGAAGAGAAGGAACAGGAGGTGGATCAGTGTCCACTGAAGGTTTAGTCTCTGCAATATATTCTGAAATGACTTCAAGTGTTTCTGAATTCAAAGCTGTATAGGAGACAATATTGGAGGTAGAAGGAGGAGGGTGAGTAAAGATTGGGACAGTAATGGACTGTACCAAAGTAGAGGGGGACAAAAGAGTGTAGGAGACTGGAGAAGAAGTGTGGGAGGGGACAGAAGAGGCAGAAACCTGGGAGGTGGCAGAAGAGGGAGAAACTTGGGAGGGGACAGGGGAGGAAGGCATAGTACGAGGAGGGTGAACCTCCACACTTGTAATAGAGCCAGAGAGAGGGGAAGAACTAGGCACAGAGACTGGAAAGGTAAAATGTGGAGGTGAAAGAAGGGAAGGAAGGGGCAAAGAAGATTTGAGCAATAGGGATTTTTTGGACTTCTGAGAAGTAGAGGGGCGATTGGTATAAGGTGTCGTACGAGGTCTTGTTGATACCGGGGCTTGTGAGGAAGGACGCGAAGATGTGGGATCAGACTTGAGTTGTAGTCAGGACATCAGAGCCAAGGACAGCAAAAGAATTAGATGCCGGAGTGGCTATGGGAGGGGTAACAACAGAGGAGGCTGCAGAAGATGGGACCCCAGAAGTGGGGGGACATTTTGAAACACGAGAATAAGAAACACGGGGTAGTCTCCCTTGGAGGCGGAGATGAGTAACTGCCATAGCATAAGGGAGACCTTCTGCCTCTTTGAGGCAACGGATTTCACGCTCATTTAAGTAGACCTGGCAACGGCGAGAGTACAAAGGGTGAGCCTCATTACAATTAAGGCAAGATGGAGGTTGACTACAAGATGTATTAGAATGGTCGTCGGCACCACAGACTGGGCACTTGGCTATAGATGTGCAATATGTTGCTGGGTGACCAAAACACCAGCAATTTCTACACTGTTGCAGTGTAGGGATCACCTTTCGAACTTGTAACCGATGTCCCGCGACATAAACAGAGGACGGGAGTTCACGGCTGTCGAAAGTTAATCAAGCCACATTGCAAGGGTAACGTCTCCACCCGCACGGGCAGTAAGGACATAAGTGTCTACTTTGAAGATTGGGAGATCCTGGAGTTCCAGCTGTTCAAAAATGTCATTGCCACATGACTGGAAATTCTGTTGGACTATGGTATGGGGCAGAATGACAGTACCACTACAAGAATTGAGAGAAAGATGTTTTTCAATAGTGATGGGAGTAGTATTGATATGCAAAAGGAGAGAAAGATCATGAGCTCAGGTAGCATTCTGGACAGTGACAATGCGCATACCACTCAAGAGCATGAAATGAAATATCTCTACCAACATGGCGCAGGAGCGCTTTGCCAATACTATGGTCAGAAAGACAGGCAAAAGAAGAAGTCGGTCTTTAAGAATTTAATCCATTGTGTGGTCCGAAACTGAGCGTGGAGAGGGAGTGCATGACGTGTCGGTCTTTTCCGAGTAGAATGGGAAGGTAACGAAGGAATATCATCAGGAGATTGTCCTTGGCGTTTAAGAGTAGGACCGAAGTTGGTCCGTCGTAAAATGGGCTGGCAATTCGAAAATTGCCATACTGTAGAGGGAGAGGCTGGAAGCATAGTCAAAGAAGAGCGGAGGTCAGACAAATCGAAGGAGTCAGTCAAAGCCCCGGTACCTGAAGCGGGTGAGGAAACAGCACCAGCAAGAGGTACAGGGGCATCAGGAGTATCCGAAGAGTGGTAAAAAAACAAGGCAGGGTCAGAATGGGGTGCGGTATCAAGAAGGGGCCCAGGGGTAGTGGGTTCATGGACTGGGTACTCCATGGTTAGGTTACTCATTTGCTTTTCGTTTTTAAGAAAAAAAAAGAAAGAAAATAAAATAAAAATAAAAAAAAATAAAAAAAAGGGGGGAGCGGGGAGGAATAGTTCCCAGGAGGAATGAAAGGGCCGGAAATCTCCCTCCACGCCCAAGAGGACCTCCACCTCTAGTAGCGCAGATGCAGCATGGAACCCGTGCCATACCCTACCCCTCATGCCAGTAAACCAGCAATCCGGGAGAGCAACCTCACATCTGCCGAGCTACCTCAGTGGACAAAAGAGAGGGCGGCCGGATATCTGCCACAAAGCATACCTCCTTCGGCCACCACCCCCGGAATCCGAAAGGTGGCTTCCAGAGATACACCCGTCGCCCGAAAGACACCCAAAGCCACTCTCCGGGATACCGGAGAGGGATCGGAACATCCCCAGGCGATCCAGATTCCACGGCAAACTACGCCACCACCAAGAACCTCAATGGAATGGGATGGACCCCAGTACCCTTTCCCCTACCTAGGAACTAGCGTGCCTGTGGGAAAAATCCCAAAGGCCATAAAGAGGAAGGGCAAAAGGGAGGGGTGGGGAGGAGGAGGAAAGGGAAAAGGGGAGGATGGGATAGAGAAGGGGGGATTGGGGGGTAATTAGGTTCGGTCTGAGGAAGGAGACCGACAGGTCTAATTCCTCAGACCAAGAGCCTCTTCACCACACCAAGGAGCCCCCCCTTGAAGAGGTAAATTTATAGAAGAGGTACCTCCTGAGCAAGCCAAAATTTATGGTCACTATTTGCCACATCACAGAGTGAAGAAGGATTCTAAGACCACTCATCTGAGGATTGTGTTTAATTGTAGTGCCAGGAGTAACAAAAATGTACCTAGTTTAAATGACTGATGACAGGTCTGTCGTTGACGGAAAAATTAGGAGATATCTAATTAAATTTCATTGTGAAGAATTATGCCTTTACAGCTGACATAAGTAAAGCTTTCCTAAGAGTGGGTTTACAAGAGGCTGACCGGAACTGTACCCGCTTCTTATGGCCTGAGAATCCTAGTGATCCACTTAGCCGTCTGAAAACCTTTCGCTTTAGGAGCGTATTATTTGGTGCTACATCCAGTCCGTTCCTACTTCAAGCGATGATAAATGCACACCTTAAATGTACGGGAAGTCCACTGAGTAAAGTAATGACCACACAATTTTATGTGGACAATTTCCTGGGTGTGACATCAACTGACGAGGAACTGTTAATGACTTATGGAGAGGCTAATAAAATAATGCAAAGTGCAAATATGCCTCTGAGGGAATGGAATAGTAATTTGTCCAAATTAAAGGACAAAACAAGTAAGGATTACCCTGGAAATGAAGTACCAAAATGTAGTAATGTATTGGGATTAACTTGGGATACCGAGAGAGATTTGTTAATGTTAAAACCTAATAATTACAGTATGCCCAATAAATTAACTGAGAGAGTTTTGCTTGCTGAAGTTTCCAAATGTTTTGATCCACTAGGCTTAGTGTCACCCCTTACTATAAGAGGGAAATTATTAATGCAAGAGGCATGGAAGCTTAAATGTGCTTGGGATGAAACACTACCTGAAGAATTCATTAAGCACGTGGGATGAATTAAATGGTGATTATGAAAAAATTCCAGTGTTGGAGTTCCCACACCAGGTGGCCAATCCAGATGGGAAAAATATACTCCACAGCTTTTGTGATGCTTCAAAATTGGTGTATGGAGCAGTTGCTTACCTTCAATGTAATAATGTCATTTCTCTTGTTATGTCTAAAGCAAAAGGGTCTCCAATTAAATCACGTACATTACCTCAGTTGGAATTAACAGCCATTTATGTAGGCGTCAAATTAGCTAATTATATAAGAAATAAGTTGCAGGAGATAAAAATTAATGACACTGTAATTTGGTCTAATAATGAGGTATCCTTACAATGGATTCATAATGGAAATAGTAAAATTGTGTACGTACAAAACAGTCACTGAAATTAATCAGATGCAAGAGAAGTATAACAGTTTGGGTCAGCATATGTTAACATTTAATCATATACCTGGTGAGGAGAATCCAACTGATTTCTTGTCTCGAGGTTTACCTTATTCTAAATTCGTAAATACTGTATCATGGTTTATAGGACCAAGCTGGTTGGTAAATAAAGCTAATTGGCCTGTACAAAAGGCGTATATTACTCCTGTTGAAATTACTGTGACCACCGCTCCAATAGTTTGTCCTTCCTTAGCCAGTGATATAAATAGGTATTCTTCTTTACCCAAACTAATCAGTGTAACTAAGTTTGTGTTTAAATTTCTAAACAAGTTGAATATCTCATATAAGTTTTCATATCCTCTTGAATATTGGATACAGACAGGACAAGAAGAAATCTATGGAAATGAGATTAAATTGATGATGGAAAGAAAAATTGTGAAAGGTTCCATAACAGAGAAATTGGGAACAGTGTAATTAGGTGCAGAGGTAGGTTACAAAATAATGAATTGAGTGATTATGCTAAACACTATCTTACTGCCCAAAACTCATCATCTAACAAATCTAATTGTTTTAAATGCCCATAAAAATGTAATGCATGGTGGGGTACAAGATACCTTAAATTGTATTAGGGAAACTTTCTAGATTCCACAAGGATGGCAAAGTGTTAAAAGGGTGATATAATCTTGTGTAATATGTTGCTGTGTGGATGCCAGATCCTGTATGTACCCAGGTCCTCCACCATTGCCAAAGGAGCGTGTACAATTAGTGAAATCATTTGATGTAACAAGTGTAGACTATAGTGGTCCAATCATTTTAACAGGTACCTCAGATGGTGTTCCACTGGAAGTGTATGTATGCTTGTTCACTTGTACTGCTACTAGGGCAGTTCATTTAGAAGTGGCTCAGGACTTGTCTGCAGAATAGTTTATACAGCTGTTTCGAAAATTTGCAGCTAGGAGATCCTGTCCGAGATTGATGATTTCGGATAATGCCACAAATTTTGTAGCGGGTGCTCAACACTTGATAGAATTAAATAAGAGTACCGATGTTCAATCTCTGTTAACCCAATGAGGGTGTGCCTGGAAATTTATTACTCCTAGAGCCCCTTGGCAGGGGGGCTGTATGAAAGACTGATAGGCACAGTGAAGAGGTGTCTCTGTAATGTACTACACTGGAAGAGGAATGGAGGAATTTCGTGCGGTGTTGGTGGAGGTGGAGAATCAGATAAATAATAGGCCTCTCTTGTACATGAATGATACACCTGATACAGATGTATCAACACCTTTTCACCTAATATGTGGAAGGAAATTGGAAGCTGCCCCTGTGTATAGAGATAATCCTGAAGAAAGTGATGAGGATTACAATGATGAGGCAGTGTTGTGTGATAAATTTAAAATGTTAAATTGGTCTAATGTGTGGCATAAGGAATATCTTCTTACACTACGTGAACACTTTTATGGTGCAACAGAGGCAGTAAATCGACAGAACATTCAACCAGGTGACATTGTGTTCATTGTTACTGAACAACATCGAACATTGTGGCCTCTGGGCAAAGTATTGACATTGTACCCAGATGCACAAGGTGTTGTCAGGAATGTCAAAGTGTTGTGTCGTGGCCAGGAAAGTTTACGCACAATTAATAAATTGATTCCCTTGGAATTAAATGATATTCAATCAAATGTAAATGAAAATCTAAGGGATAGTGACACGAGTGATACTGAAGGTAACGCTGACCAAGTGATGCAGGAAGATAAAATTGTAGTAAGGCCTACTATGAGAACAGCCACTCAAGCCAGAACCGGCTGGAATCATCTCCTAAAGGAAGGAGTAATTTGAGTCGTTTAGCAACGAACTCTGCCTGGCCGCAGTGTGGAAAATACTGTATATTCTCCAAAAATACAGTGTATTTTGTATGTAAATTAGTGTAATATATTGTAGGTAATAAAAATTAATTTGTAAATAAATAAAGAACCAGTGATAGGTGAGCATCGCTGGGGAGAGACACCATTGTTTTGAATGGGGTAAAGGCACGCTATTGAAATGTGCGTAAATTTTCGTCGCTCTAGGGGTTATATTGGGCTTAAAACCTCTCAAATAGGAGCTGAAATTGTTGGATTTGCAGTCCTGCATAACGTGAGCATTAAGCAGATTGGCAGGATAGCTTCGGAACCCCAGTTAAGTCATGACTATTTTGTGTTGAAATTCTGGCCAGTATTTTCTTCATAATTTAGGCAAGGGGGTTTGTATGACACACCGTAATCTCCAGACTAATTGGCGAGTCTTATTATTATAAATTCTCCTTCAATGTATATGTATTCACATTTTAAATTTAATATAGAGTCCACATATTTATATTAATGTTTTACCAGAATTCCTGGTGATGTATATTTCATTTGAAATTAATATAGGTCCAGAGTGACTTGTGGATAGATAAATTATCGTAGGTATCGAAGGAGGACATTTTTTGCGACCTAGGTGTCCTAAAATTCCTACTTGTCTCTGTAACCTTGATAAAGAATAATTATCTTTGTTATCATTTACTGGTATGTATCTTATGTGTTACATCCAGGTAAATTTAATTTTCCACAGTGCCAGCAATTTCTACATTGTTGTAGTTAAGGGTTTAGTTTTTGTACTTGTAAGTACTGTCCCACTATATATACAGAGGGTTGAAGTTTATGGCAGTCAAAAGTTTATTTAGCTATATTACAAGGATAATGTCACTGCCTGAGGGCAAGAAGGACATAAGTGTCTACCCAAAATGTTCTAGCATTTTATTGGCTTTCTTTGTACCTAACAACACTTATTAAATGTAAACACATATTGTAACCTTTGCAAAGAAATAAATTTTGTCTGTCTTAAGAATTGGAAGGTCCTAAAGTTCAAGTGGCCCCATAATGACAGCATCACAATTACAAAGTTTCTCTTAGCGATGGTATGTGGAAAAACAGTTTTGCATCAAAAAATGAGGGAGTCAGGCAATGAGGTGTTACCCCGAAGGTAGTACCAGGTCTTTGAAAGGTCAAAAGAAAGGACTGTTCATGCACTAGGGTTGTGCGAGAATGCCGCTGAGAAAGGGAGTTCATAAACCATACCCCCGGCCGGGATTGAACCCGCGGTCATAGAGTCTCAAAACTCCAGCCCGTCGCGTTAGCCACTAGACCAGCTAGCCACAATAAGATTCATCCAACTAGGTATATTTCTACACCATAGGAAGGTTAGCACAGGCACCACTGTGACCACAAATGCAAGTTTTTACAGACGAATCTCCAGCTAGCATGGCCGTGATGAACTCTAGCTCAAGTCCCTTCACTGCCGTCAACATGACTCAAGAAATCGTAATGACACGATTGCAAACAAACCATACCCCCGGCCGGGATTGAACCTGCGGTCATAGAGTCTCAAAACTCCAGCCCGTCGCGTTAGCCACTAGACCAGCTAGCCACAATAAGATTCATCCAACTAGGTATATTTCTACACCATAGGAAGGTTAGCACAGGCACCACTGTGACCACAAATGCAAGTTTTTACAGACGAATCTCCAGCTAGTGTGGCTGTGACGAACTCTAGCTCAAGTCCCTTCACTGCCGTCTAGTGGCTAACGCGACGGGCTGGAGTTTTGAGACTCTATGACCGCGGGTTCAATCCCGGCCGGGGGTATGGTTTGTTTGCAATCGTGTCATTACGATTTCTTAAGTCATGTTGACGGCAGTGAAGGGACTTGAGCTAGAGTTCGTCACGGCCACGCTAGCTGGAGATTCGTCTACAAAAACTTGCATTTGTGGTCACAGTGGTGCCTGTGCTAACCTTCCTATGGTGTAGAAATATACCTAGTTGGATAAATCTTATTGTGGCTAGCTGGTCTAGTGGCTAACGCGACGGGCTGGAGTTTTGAGACTCTATGACCGCGGGTTCAATCCCGGCCGGGGGTATGGTTTGTTTGCAATCGTGTCATTACGATTTCTTGAGTCAAAGGGAGTTCATGTATGTATCTCTTCACAATAAGGTTCTTCTTTTGTTTTTCTCTTTAAAAAAAAAATGAGTGAGGGGGAAAATATGGGAGATAGCTCCAAGGAGAAACAGAGATCATATATCCATCAGCAGAGCTGGTAGTGCAGATGCTGTATGGAACCCTACTCTACCCTTCATATCATACCAGTAAACTGGCAAGCCAGGGTAGCAATATCACATCCACTGAGACACTTCAGAAGACAAATGAAAGGGAAGTTGTAAACTTACCACAAGGCATACCCCTTTCGGCCACCACCTCCCAGAACCAACAGACAGCCTCCAGAGATATGCCTGTCACCTTGAGGACATTTAAAGCCACCTTCTGAAATTCCGGAGGGCAGACCTAGAGTCCATGGCAAACACCACCACCCCAAGGGCCTCAACAGAATGGAACAATGATTCTCTTTTCTCAACCCAGGAGCTACAATTACTGAAGAGAAACCCCCAAAGGCCAAACACAGGAAAGGAAGGAAAGGGGAGGTATTAGGAAAGGTGGGATGGGAAAAATGGGGTGGGGAAGAGAAGATTATTATTATTATAATCAAAAAGAAGCGCTAAGCCACAAGGGCTATACAGCGCTGCAGGGTAGGGAAGGAAGCGAGGGTATTGGATGGCAGAAGGGAGGAGCGATGATCAGTAGGTTACAGAAAACAGCGGGGGGGGGGGGGGGGGGGTAAGAGAAGAATGGGGGCAGTTAGGCATGGTCTGAAAAAGGCCAAATTTCTTAGGTCAAGAACTTCTTCACCATTTCAAGGACCCCTTACCCTTAAAGAGGTCATGAAGGACACACTTTTTTTTCAGCAGATCTGTGAAAGTGACCTAAAACTGAAAATTTTGAAATTTCAATACTGACTAGATCCCAGTACTGCATATACTTAAATATATTATTAAGTTTCATTTTAAAAATATTTTCTAAATAGTTGATGTGTGTTATGAACTTGAATTATGTAAAAAGCCTTTCAGACACTGAACGAATAATAAATTTTTATCATTAATCAGTATAATTAATTTCATTAGATCATATTTATTTTTTTAAAGTCTCTTAGACACTCTGAACTTTTATATGGTTTATCTTCTGTGTGAAACCTCATGTGATTACTTAAATTTGATTCTCTTGAGAAGCCTTTAAGACACACTGAACACTGATATGGTTTCATTCTTCTATGAACTCTCATGTGTTTTACTAGATCTGACTTGTTTCTAGAAAGTTTTAAACACTCTGAACACTTGTATGGTTTCTCTCCGGTATGTATTCTCATATGACTTATTAGATAAGATTTTCTTTTAAAGTCTTTCAGACACTCTGAGCACTGATATGGCTTCTCCCCAGTATGAACTCTCATATGATTAATGAGATGGGATTTTCTTGCAAAATCTTTTAAGCACTCTGAACACTGATATGGTTTCTGCCCTGTATGAACTTTCATGTGTTTTATTAGATCTGACTTGTTTCTAAAGTCTTTTAAACACTCTGGACACTGATATGGTTTTTCTCCTCTGTGAATTCTCATGTGATTTATTAAATTTGATTTTGTTGTGAAGTCTTTTAGACACTCTGAACACTGGTATTGTTTTTCTCCAGTATGTACTCTCATATGATTTAATAAATTAGATTTCCTAGAAAAGAAATTTAGACACTCTGAACACTGATATGGTTTCTCCCCTCTATGACTTCTAATGTGTTTTACCAGGCTTGATTTTTGTGAAAAATCTTTTAGACACTCTGAACACTGATATGGTTTTTCTCCTGTATGAACTCTCATGTGTTTTATTAGATCTGACTTCTGTGAAAAGTTTTTAACACATTCAGAACACTGGTGGGGTTTTTCTCCAGTATGAATTCTCATATGATCTGTTAGATTTGATTTCCTTTTGAAGTCTTTTAAACACTCTGAACAATGAAAGAGTTTCTCTTCTGAATAAACTCGCATTTTTCTCATTGGATTCATTAAAAATTTAATTAAAATTCTTATCTTATTATATTTATGCTATTTATATATTGCTAATACACATGAATTTTTAAACATCAAGTTAATTCTGCAGTATCTGGTAATGTTACACAATATTTCACTGAGTAGTTATATTCACAAAATTTAATGATGTGTGTACAGCAGGAAGTTGTTGTTAGCATTAAGATGCTAACACCTGACACTTAAGTGTTTCTCAACATGTGGTGTTATTATGTTGATTGCTGAAATTATATAATTGCCATACTCCTCCCTCCTGCATTAGTTTTACTCCACTTGATGCTGGCACAGCAAGTTAATCTTTTCTTTTGAAGAGATGAACTGCAAACAAAAAGAATAAGTAATTATCAAAGAATAAATTTATTTGATGTGCAACATGCTACTTCTAAATGCTACTATAACTTTTATTATTCTTACAGAAACCTGGCTCAAACAGGAGGCACTGCCATCTACTACTCTGATAAACTGAAATGTATGAAATTTACTTGCACACAAGGGACAACAATGGTGAATATATAATGGCCAAATTCACATCAAAACACCTTGAAAAACCTATAGCAGTTGGAGAAGTCTACAGACTACTGCACACAAGTACTTACGCTTTTAGTGGTAACATTAGAAACACGGTAACTGAGTCAGAGTTGAATAAACACCACCTGATGCTCACAGGAGACTTCAACATAAACCTCATCCAAGTAACTGACCCCCCAGTAGCTGATTTCACAAACACTGTGAACAACTGCTTGCTGCTACCTTCTGTAACTAAGCCAACAAGAATCTGAGACAAGTGCCTCATTATTTGACCATATCTGGACCAACACGATATCTCCACTACAAGCAGGTATAATCACAGACAACACTACAGACCACTATCCCACCTTTCTCATAACCAACTTATGTAAATTGCCTCGAGACTTGAGAAAGATCTCATTTCGCCTGCATGATGAGACATTGGTAAATAATTTAATATTACTACTAGGTGACATTGAATGGCAGAGAGAGCTAGCCGACAGCAATAATACTGACAAAGATGTCAAAACTGTTTTACATAAAACCCTAAACCTCTATAACATGCATTGTCCAAATCCAAATGAAGCATCAGAGAAAAGAGAATAAATAGCCCATGGCTAACAAATAGCATCCTTAAATCTATTGATAAAAAGCACTAACTTGAAAAATTCTTCAGATTAGGCCTGATTACTAAAAAACTGGCTAAACGATACACATCAAAACTCACAAAACTAATACAAAAATCAAAGAAAATGTATTACATAAATAGATTCATTGAAATAAAAGGCAAAATGAAATGTACCTGGCAAACTCTCTTCAATATTTTGGGCTCTAGAAAACCATCTGGAAACATTGAGATAAACTTAACTAAACCAGATGAATTTCGCATACAGCCTACAGACGAGGCCAACAAATTTAATGTCGTCTCCTCTACTGCAGGATCAAAGTTAGCAAGTAAAATTCCTAGCTGAAATACCCAGCCGAAAGATTACCTCACTGACAACTACCCAAATACTCTATATCTAGCTACAACTAATTCTACTGAAGTCTCACCCATCATTTAACCCTTTCAGGGTCCGTCCCGTAGATCTATGGCTTTACGTTCAGGGTCCAAACCGTAGATCTACGCCAAAATTCTAGGGGCATCAAATTTAGCGCGAGAAGGCTGGTAGGCCTACATCTGAGAGAATGGGTCTGGGTGGTCAGTGTGCACACTATAGAAAAAATCTGGACGCCCGCATGGTATTGTGGGAACGCCGCCAAAGTAGCTTTGTTCATCGTGCCTGGCGGCAAGAAAGCTCTCACTCCCCACTCACTCTCCTGGCGAATTCTGACTCTCCTCTCACAACTTACAGTTCTAAGACTGATGGAAGTGAAGCTGAAGAGGAATTCTATGGTTTTAAACCATATGGTACCATTGTGCCATATGGTATATCATACCATATAGTACAGGGTACAGGGAACCTAATGGAAATAAGTCTGACTTTTTTGGGTTATCCTAGGTTCTCCAAACATATGCTGCTAAGTATGATATTCTATGTAACTTTATTTGTGTATACCTAAATAAGATAAGATAAGAGATAAGATTTCGTTCGGATTTTTAACCCCGGAGGGTTAGCCACCCAGGATAACCCAAGAAAGTCAGTGCGTCATCGAGGACTGTCTAACTTATTTCCATTGGGGTCCTTAATCTTGTCCCCCAGGATGCGACCCACACCAGTCGACTAACACCCAGGTACCTATTTGCTGCTAGGTGAACAGGACAATAGGTGTAAGGAAACGTGTCGGAATTTCCACCCGCCGGGAATCGAACCCGGGCCCTCCGTGTGTGAAGCGGGAGCTTTAACCACCAGACCACAGGGCCACTTATTATGCCACATGCGCTTGAGTGAGTTTATACAGGTGTACAGAAATACAATTACGTACATGGATTATTATACATAGCAGCATATGTATAAAATCCTAGGATAACCCAAAAAAGTCAGGGTGACTTATTTCCATAGGGATCCTTGTATCTGTACAATATGGTGTCCTGTACTGTATGGTACCCTGTACCATATGGTACCCTGTGCCATATGGTATCCTGTGCCATATGGTATCCTGTGCCATATGGTGCCCTGTGCCATATGGTATCCTGTACCATATGGTACCCTGCACAATATGGTACCCTGCACTATATGTTATCCTGTACTGCAAGGTACTCTATACCATATAGTGCAATGTACCATATGGTACCCTGTAACATATGATACCGTGTACCATATGGTCAATAGGTGTTGGTGGCACAAGACACCAGCCAAGACTGAGTGAGTGGCGACGCAAGTTAGCTACTGACTCAGCAGTTTCCAAGACAAAGACCATTGTCATCCACCTCAAAGAACATGTCGAGTTCCTTTACATTTGTAAATATATAATAGAACATGATGGGGGTAAGGCAGCCGGGATTGATGGGATAAAGATAGAAATGTTAAAAGCAGGTGGGGATATAGTTTTGGAGTGGTTGGTGCAATTATTTAATAAATGTATGGAAGAGGGTAAGGTACCTAGGGATTGGCAGAGAGCATGCATAGTTCCTTTGTATAAAGGCAAAGGGGACAAAAGAGAGTGCAAAAATTATAGGGGGATAAGTCTGTTGAGTATACCTGGTAAAGTGTATGGTAGAGTTATTATTGAAAGAATTAAGAGTAAGACGGAGAATAGGATAGTAGATGAACAAGGGAGGCTTTAGGAAAGGTAGAGGGTGTGTGGACCAGGTGTTTACAGTGAAACATATAAGTGAACAGTATTTTAGATAAGGCTAAAGAGGTCTTTGTGGCATTTATGGATTTGGAAAAGGCGTATGACAGGGTGGATAGGGGGCAATGTGGCAGATGTTGCAGTGTATGGTGTAGGAGGTAGGTTACTGAAAGCATGAAGAGTTTTTTACGAGGATAGTGAGGCTCAAGTTAGAGTATGTAGGAAAGAGGGAAATTATTTCCCAGTAAAAGTAGGCCTTAGACAAGGATGTGTGATGTCACCGTGGTTGTTTAATATATTTATAGATGGGGTTGTAAGAGAAGTAAATGCAAGGGTCTTGGCAAGAGGCGTGGAGTTAAAAGATAAAGAATCACACATAAAGTGGGAGTTGTCACAGTTGCTCTTTGCTGATGATGCTGTACCCTTGGGAGATTCTGAAGAGAAGTTGCAGAGATTGGTGGATGAATTTGGTAGGGTGTGCAAAAGAAGAAAATTAAAAGTGAATACAGGAAAGAGTAAGGTTATGGGGATAACAAAAAGATTAGTAAGGGAGAAAAAGTTAGCATATGAGAAGTTTTTACAAAGTAGAAGTGATGCAAGGAGGGAAGAGTATATGGAGAAAAAGAGAAAGTTAAGAGAGTGGTGAAGCAATGTAAAAAAGAGAGCAAATGAGAGAGGGGTGAGATGTTATCAACAAATTTTGTTGAAAATAAGAAAAGTTTTGGAGTGAGATTAACAAGTTAAGAAAGCCTAGAGAACAAATGGATTTGTCAGTTAAAAATAGGAGAGGAGATTTTATTAAATGGAGCTAGAGGTATTGGGAAGATGGAAGGAATATTTTGAGGAATTGTTAAATGTTGAAGAAGATAGGGAAGCTGTGATTTCGTGTATAGGGCAAGGAGGAATAACATCTTGTAGGAGTGAGGAAGAGCCAGTTTGTAGTGGGGGGGAAGTTCGTGAGGCAGTAGGTAAAATGAAAGGGGGTAAGGCAGCCGGATTGATGGGATAAAGATAGAAATGTTAAAAGCAGGTGGGGATATAGTTTTGGAGTGGTTGGTGCAATTATTTAATAAATGTATGGAAGAGGGTAAGGTACCTAGGGATTGGCAGAGAGCATGCATAGTTCCTTTGTATAAAGGCAAAGGGGATAAAAGAGAGTGCAAAAATTATGGGGGGATAAGTCTGTTGAGTGTACCTGGTAAAGTGTATGGTAGAGTTATAAATTGAAAGAATTAAGAGTAAGACGGAGAATAGGATAGCAGATGAACAAGGAGGCTTTAGGAAAGGTAGGGGGTGTGTGGACCAGGTGTTTACAGTGAAACATATAAGTGAACAGTATTTAGATAAGGCTAAAGAGGTCTTTGTGGCATTTATGGATTTGGGAAAAGGCGTATGACAGGGTGGATAGGGGGCAATGTGGAGATGTTGCAAGTGTATGGTGTAGGAGGTAGGTTACTGAAAGCAGTGAAGAGTTTTTACGAGGATAGTGAGGCTCAAGTTAGAGTATGTAGGAAAAGAGGGAAATTTATTTCCCAGTAAAAGTAGGCTTAGACAAGGATGTGTGATGTCACCGTGGTTGTTTAATATATTTATAGATGGGGTTGTAAGAGAAGTAAATGCGAGGGTCTTGGCAAGAGGCGTGGAGTTAAAAGATAAAGAATCACACACAAAGTGGGAGTTGTCACAGCTGCTCTTTGCTGATGACACTGTGCTCTTGGGAGATTCTGAAGAGAAGTTGCAGAGATTGGTGGATGAATTTGGTAGGGTGTGCAAAGAAGAAAATTAAAGGTGAATACAGGAAAGAGTAAGGTTATGAGGATAACAAAAAGATTAGGTGATGAAAGATTGAATATCAGATTGGAGGGAGAGAGTATGGAGGAGGTGAACGTATCAGATATTTGGGAGTGGACGTGTCAGCGGATGGGTCTATGAAAGATGAGGTGAATCATAGAATTGATGAGGGAAAAAGAGTGAGTGGTGCACTTAGGAGTCTGTGGAGAAAAGAACTTTGTCCTTGGGGGCAAAGAGGGGAATGTATGAGAGTATAGTTTTACCAACGCTCTTATATGGGTGTGAAGCGTGGGTGATGAATGTTGCAGCGAGGAGAAGGCTGGAGGCAGTGGAGATGTCATGTCTGAGGGCAATGTGTGGGTGTGAATATAATGCAGAGAATTCGTAGTTTGGAAGTTAGGAGGAGGTGCGGGATTACCAAAACTGTTGTCCAGAGGGCTGAGGAAGGCTTGTTGAGGTGGTTCGGACATGTAGAGAGAATGGAGCGAAACAGAATGACTTCAAGAGTGTATCATCTGTAGTGGAAGGAAGGCGGGTAGGGGTTCGGCCTAGGAAGGTTGGAGGGAGGGGGTAAAGGAGGTTTTGTGTGCGAGGGCTTGGACTTCCAGCAGGCATGCGTGAGCGTGTTTGATAGGAGTGAATGGAGACAAATGGTTTTTAATACTTGACGTGCTGTTGGAGTGTGAGCAAAGTAACATTTATGAAGGGGTTCAGGGAAACCGGCAGGCCGGACTTGAGTTCTGGAGATGGGAAGTACAGTGCCTGCACTCTGAAGGAGGGGTGTTTATGTTGCGGTTTAAAAACTGAAGTGTAAAGCACCCTTCTGGCAAGACAGTGATGGAGTGAATGATGGTGAAAGTTTTTCTTTTTCGGGCCACCCTGCCTTGGTGGGAATCGGCCAGTGTGATAAAAAAAAATAAATAAAAAATATAATAGAACATTACTAATATACATTTTTGCATATTTTTGTTGTAAACAATTATTGTACACAAAATAATGATGAAAATATAAGTGTGTTTATTGTGTTGAATACAACAGTACCATATAGTACCATATGGTACAATGAACCATATGGTATCATTGTACTGTATGGCACAATGTACCATATGGTACCATTGCACCAAATGGTACCATTGTATCACATGGTACCATTGTATCATATGGTACCATTGTATCATGTGCCATTGTACCATATTGTACCATTATACCATATGGTACAATTGTACTATATGGTACCATTGCACCCTATGGCACCATTGTACCATATGGAACTACATGGTGCCGTTGTATTCAACACAATAACCGCACTAATATTTTCATCATTTTGTTTACAATAAACTTGTAAACAAGTTTTGTAAGTAATATACAGTGGAACCTCTACTTGCGAGCGTGTCCACGTGCGAGTTTTTCCAAATACGAGTAGTCGATGGGTCGAGTTTTTGCTTCCATACGCGAGCAAAATTTCCACAAGCGAGCAGACCTCAAGGCAGATTCCTTGACACTGAGGGGCTCTTGCTCTTGATCTCGGGAATTGTATCTCATTTGTTTGTTGGACTATCTTATTGAAACTTGGGCAATGTATGATGGAAAGGTGCTTGTTAATGTACACCAAAAATGAAAGAAATCTAAGCATAAATAATGGAGTTCAATTCTCAGCAATTAGCCACCCCTTAGTGGTAATTTCGAATGGTTTTTATGGATGTGTTCTTGTCTTTTGGGTCTCATTTGATAGAATGGAAGATAAATTACAGAAATATGTATGATTTAGTTTGCTTTCACGACAAAAAGTGCCTTGAAATAGAGCTCAACCTAGGAGAAATGGTCCATTGCTTTGCTGTTTCTGTGTAAACAAATGAAGTCACAGTAAATCTTATATTTTTTGTGTGAATAAAAATTACAAAAAATAATAATGATAATAATAATGATAATAATAATGATAATAATAATGATAATAATAATAATAATAATAATAATAATAATAATAATAATAATAATAATGAAAGAAATCTAAGCATAAATAATGGAGCTCACATCTCAGCAATTAGCCACCCCTTAGTGGTATTTTCGTATGGTTTTTATGGTTGTACAGTGGACCCCCGCTTTACGATCACCTCCCAATGCGACCAATTATGTAAGTGTATTTATGTAAGTGCGTTTGTACGTGTATGTTTGGGGGTCTGAAATGGACTAATCTAATTCACAATATTCCTTATGGGAACAAATTCGTTCAGTACTGGCACCAGAACATACTTCTGGAATGAAATAATATCATAAGCCGGGGGTCCACTGTTTTCTCGTTTTTTGGTCTCATTTGATAGAATGGAAGATATATTACAGAAATAGATATGATTTTGATTGCTTTCATGACGAAAAGTGCCTTGAAATTGAACTCAACCTAGGAGAAATGGTCCATTGCTTGGCTGTTTCAGTGTAAACAAATGACGTCACTGTCCATTCCAATATGCAGTCGTGAATGGGTTGACATATTTATACAATTATTGCAATAAGGAATAACAGTAAATCTTATATTTTTTGCGTGAATAAAAATTACAAATAATTTATAAAATAATAATAATAATAATAATAATAATAATAATAATAATAATAATACTAATAATAATAACAACAATAATAATATGTATAATAATAATATGAATAATAACAACACGTATAATAATAATAATAATAATAATAATAATAATAATAATAATAATAATAATAATAATAGTATAATACAATAATAATAATAATAATAATAATATGTATAATAATAATACATATACAGTGGACCCCCGCATACCGATTTTAATCCGTGCAAGAGGGCTCATTGGTATGCGAAATAATCGGTATGCGAATGAATTTTCCCCATAAGAAATAATGGAAATCAAATTAATCCGTGCAAGACACCCAAAAGTATGAAAAAAAATTTTTTACCACGTGAAATATACATTTTCCTACACACAAAGAGAAGGATACATGCACAATAGTAGAGTAGTACATGCACAGTATATATTGTGCATGTACTAGTCTACTAAATGAAGAATAAATGACACTTACCTTTATTGAAGATGCAGCAATGACTGATGAGACACTGTGTCCTGGGAGTGCCTTTTCCTCCTGAGTACTGTAGGTCCTGTTTGGTATTTTCTTCCAGAACATGCCTTATCACACTGTGTATGTCACTACGATTCTTAAATCTCTCAAACCAACCTTTGCTGGCTTTAAATTCACCAATATGAGCACTAGTTCCAGGCATTTTTCCCTGTTCACCTGGGTGTTAGTCGACTGGTGTGGGTTGCATCCTGGGACAAGATTAAGGACCCCAATGGAAATAAGTTAGACAGTCTTCGATGACACTGACTTTTTTGGGTTATCCTGGGTGGCAAATCCTCTGGGGTTAATTGTTTCTTGGTATATTCTCAATAAGCCACACCAACAACAGTGCTACAGCAGCAGCAGACGATGCTACAGCAGCAGCAGACGATGCTACAGCAGCAGCAGACGATGCTACAGCAGCAGCAGACGATGCTACAGCAGCAGCAGACGATGCTACAGCAGCAGCAGACGATGCTACAGCAGCAGCAGACGATGCTACAGCAGCAGCAGCAGCAGACGATGCTACAGCAGCAGCAGCAGCTGACAGTGCAGCAGCAGCAGCTGTACCACCAATAGTAGCGATGGTTGATTGGGGTTTCTTGTACAACCTGGCCAGGTCGGCGATACGCACTCCACTTTCATACTTATCAATGATCTCTTTCTTCATCTCTATTGGAATTCTCACCCTTATTGCTGTAGGGTTGACACTAGAAGCTTTCTTGGGGCCCATGGTCACTTATTTTCCAGAAAAAGCACCGAAAACACTGTAATAATACGAAATATTCCGATTGTATGCTTGGATGCTACCGCGGAGGCTGGCTGGTAAACAATGCCACCGGCGGCACATGTGAGGCTGGCTGAGGGCGCACACTGGACGCGTCTCGGACGAACATCGCTGAGCGGGTTTTTAAGCGGTATGCGAGGCAAAATTTTTGCGATTAAAGCAAGCGGTATGCGGATTAATCGTTATGTGATGCCATCGGTATGCGGGGGTCCACTGTATAATAATAATGTACTACATATAATACTTATAATAAATGATGGCTTCAAAAGGCCGTCACTAGATGGCAGTGTTTACCACAACAAAGAGGGAGCGGTTGTGGCTGCCTCCACCTGTTACATAATGACATATTTTATTCATTCTAGAGTATATATCGTGTTTCTATGCTATTTATATTGTCTGTTACGTCATATTAGATGAACTGTGATATATAAATAAGCCGTATAGATGATAGCAAAATTATTCATGAAGAATTTTGCCCAGTGTCCAGACAAACTCTTGTCCACTGCCAACACTGCCCATGCCACTACATGAATGACATATTTTATTCATTCTAGAGTATATATCATGTTTCTATGTTTTTCATATTGTTTGTTATTCATACTAGATGAACTGTGATAGATAAATAAGCAGCATAGATGATATTAGCGAAATTATTCATGAAGAATTTTGCCTGGTCTCCAGACAAACTCTCGTCCACCGCCGACACCTCCCATACCACTACATGAATGACATATTTTATTCATTCTAGAGAATATATCATGTTTCTATGTTATTCATATTGTTTATTATGTCATTGGTATTTCTAGTATCAGTGATAGGACTGTTGAGATTAACACTGTACTCGGTATTAGAATGTTGAGAAATGAACCAGACTCTGTCACAATGAATCTTACCAAGTGTCTAGAGGTAAATACACACAGATCTAAATGGATTGTGAAAACGTGCAATTGCATTAAGTTTTATAACCTGCATGAACTGTATCACTGTAGGCAACAAGAGCATTTCACCCCTCCATGGAAGATGTGTTCATTTAATATCACATACCTGCAAGTCCCTCCCAAGAAGCTCATTGTTAGAGCAACTGCTCAAGAAGAAATTTCTCACCTAGCTGGTAGTAATAAGTTATCACAAATTATATACACTGATGGATCTA
The DNA here is from genome assembly GCF_026875155.1 of Cherax quadricarinatus. Lineage (NCBI taxonomy): Eukaryota > Metazoa > Arthropoda > Malacostraca > Decapoda > Parastacidae > Cherax > Cherax quadricarinatus. The sequence goes on along the minus strand of NC_069455.1, from coordinate 33,072,144 downwards.
AACAGGAGTCTTCTGGCAGGGCTGCATCTGCTCTTGTTGCCACCTCCCTAGTTAAGAACGATAATAAATTTGTTGAGTTAGGCATAAGAATTAATGGCGCTAAAGCTAACTATGACACTGAGCTTGACTCTATCATCATTACTGATTCTGTCATCACTGAAGGCTCTTGACTCATATAATGACTCCAACAACATGCTAATTGGAGAAGCCAGGTATAGATACTCAAAAATTAGGGACAAAGGAATTAATGTACAATTGCTATGGATCTCACCACACATTGGACTATTCCTTCATGATAAAGTTGATATGTTAGTCAAGAAGAGTACCCAGAAGGAGAATGTAGAATATAACTTTGGTATAACTGTGTCTATCATTAGGAATAATATTAGGAGAGAAGTAAATAATGAAAATGATTGTTAACCCTTTGACTGTCGCAACCTCCAATCCTGAGGTGTCTCCTGGTGTCGCAAAATTTAAAAAAAAAAAATTATTTTTTCTTATGAAATGATAGAGAATCTTTTCCCGATTGTAATGACACCGAAAAAAACGAAATTTGATGGAAAACTGACGGAATTATGCTCTTGCGAAGTTAGCGACCTCGGCGCTGTTTACAAATCGGCGATTTCGCCCACTTTGAGCCCTATTTTCGGCTAATTCCATTGTTCCAGTCGCCCAAACTCATAGCTATTTCTTTAGAACTCCATTTTTTCTATTGATTGAGTACAAGAAACTGCCCATTTACCGATTTCAACTACCTAATAATGTGGTCAGAAATTTGCAATTTGGCCAATTTCACGAAAACTAAAAAATATGACAATTTCAAAATAAAGTCCAGAATGAACAATGCAGACATTCCTGGCTCTAAAATAACATTTTCTTTGTTCATCAGTCATGTCTCCAGGCCCCTCTTTCTATTTTGAATTTTTATTCAAACAAAAAATAGAAGACTTACTATTATGCAGACTACTGCAATACTGTAATAATTGTATAAATAACATCAACCCATTCATGACTGCATATTAGAGTGGCTAGTTGGACATTTATTGGACAATGGCATCATTTGTTTACTTTTGAACATTGGCAAAAATCAAACATTTCCCCTACTTTGAGCTCCATTTCTAGGTTCTTTTTATAGTAAAATCAATCAAAATCACCTCTATTTCTATAATATGTTTTCCATTCTATCAAATGAGACCAAGAAAACGAGAATACAATCATAAATACTATACGAAAATAGACCACAAAGTCGGCATTTTAATTAAAAAAATCGGTCGGAGTTTCTTTTTCTCATTATGCACTACGTGCTCCAGGATTTTTTTTATATGGTGCACACTGGCACACTGGCACACTGATCACACAGACCCATTCTCTCACATGTGGGCCTACCAGCTTTCTCCTGCTTGATTTGAAGCCGCTAGAATTTATGAGTATATATACGTCAAACACGGTACCTCGTAAGACGTATATATACGGCCGCGACAGTCAAAGGGTTATAGGAATGCAGTTAGAAGCCTGAGTAGATCTATAACCCACTATGATAACATGAACTTAGATAAGTATGTATATGTATAACGGGTTTGTTTGGTAGGGCTGAAAGTGGGTGGTTAATGATACGTGTCTTCTTCGGAGGCTTCTTACTTTATTGTTAAGTCGTGGTGGGTACACAGGCTTGTGTGTTGTGCCCATGGCCCGGGCAGGGCCATCCCACGAGAGAGAGCTGCTAGTAGGCCTTGTGTCTTGCTGCTAGGCCGCTGTGTGAGTGAGGGTGAGGCAAGGGCAGACAGGCTGGCATGCCTACCGAGAGGCCTGGCTACAGAGGGCAGCATCTGAGTGGCGCGAAATATGAACTAAGCTGGCAGACAGCATGGGCTCTCTGTGTAGACAGTACAGGCTGTCTACATACGCTCGGCCACCTACCGCACGTCGTCCCGAGACGACAATACTGGTAGTGAAAGAAACTTGGTCTCTCTCTCGTAGGAACAGGGCACAGAACACAAAATAAAAACATATATACTATACATATGGACATGGAAAAAAAACTTCCTACAGGGAGGGAAGAAAAAAACATGTGGGGTGTGCTAAACATCGTGGTCATAGGCAGTGAGCGTTGAAGGGCATCACTGCACTCATTCCTGCGTCTGGACAGATACTGCAACACAGGAGACATCGCTGTGGCTGAGCTGTGACGTAACAGGGTACGGTCTCTTCTAGAACGGTGAAGCAGTCATCGTAGGAGTCGCTGCAGGCTTTCACTCAACCTGGGGCACGACATGCTGGTGCCCTCGAGTGAGGCGTCGACAAAACTCGGCAACTGGGCAGGACTTCTGGCAAGCGACTCAGGAGGACACTTCTCGACTGGTACTGTCGCTGGGCTGTCACTGCTGGCGAGCATGGAGCGAGTCGTGGCAGAGACGACTGGGCGAAACATCTGGGAGTCGTAACATCATACACCAAACAGCAGTGAACGAGCTAGCAGTCAAAGTGACATCTTCTTTGTGCAGGCTGCTCACTGAAGCTTGTGACACGAGGCTGACACAGCGCCTGCAGACAGGGCTAACTGCGGCTTGGCGAGTATCATTCTCTCAGCAGTTGGAGTTATAGCAGAGGTTAGTCTAAGCATCCCCAGACTGGTTTCTCTACATATAACTGCATTCTGACGGTCTGGAGGTGAAGTGAAACAAATCTCGATGGGAATCGTAGCAGGTACGATTCTGCAGAACATCACGAGCGACGAGCATAAAAGCTTTCTGTACAAGAGAGCTCAAGACAGCAAGGGCTACCTCGATCCTTAATAGAGGTGATCCAACTTACTTGAACAACTATAAACCTATATCAAACTTGCCCTTACCTTCTAAAATATTCAAAAAAATTATACATAAACTACCTTTCTCATACCTTATATCCGACAACATATTTAACCCCTGCCAGTTGGGGTTTACACCAAACGAAAAATATGAATGATGCTATTATACAAATGCTTGAACTAATATATACAGCCTTCAGTAAAAATAAATATCCTCTGGGGCTCTTCATTGACCTAACAAAAGCATTTAATACTGTGGCCCACAATCTCCTGCACCTAAAACTAAATCATTATGGCATCTAAGCACATTCCCTCAATTACCTAAAATCTTATCTTAACGATAGACACCAGTATGTATATGCAAATGGAGACAACTCCACTATCCAGCCTGTAGCTGTCGGAGTGCCCCAGAGTAGTGTCCTAGGCCCACTCCTCTTGCTCATCTACATCAATGATCTCCCCAATGCATCTCAACTCCTTAAACCAGTTTTATTCACAGATGACACTACTTATGTCTACTCCCACTCAGACCCAGCTATACTTAGAAGCACTGTAAACAACAAGCTGCTAAAAATATATACAGGTCAGCCATCACTAATCCGGCCTCATTGGGACCTGTAGTGTGCTGGATTAGTGAGTTTGCCAGATTACAGAGTGGTTAGGTTAGAATACACTTAACCCATTGGGGTCACCAGGCCCTCTCAGAGACTAGTTCTCAGGGTCGCCAAAATTTCAAAAAAAAAAAAAAATTACTTTTTCTTGTGAAAAGATAGAGAATCTTTTTCCCGATCACAATAACGCCAAAAATTTTATGAAAAACTTACGGAATTATGCTCTCGCGAAGTTAGTGGTCTCGATGATGTTTACGCAGCGGCGATTTTGCCCACTTTGAGCCCTATTTTCGGCCAATTCCAGTGTACTAGTCGACAAAAATCATAACTATTTCACTAGAACTCCGTTTTTTCTATTGAATGAGTACAAGAAACCACCCATTTACTGATTTCAACTATCCAATAAAGTGGTCAGAATTTAGCAATTTTGCCAATTTCACACATATTTCAAAAGATGCCAATTTCCAAATAGGGTCCAGAATAAACAAGAAAGACATTCCTGGCACTAAAATAACATTTCCTCTGTTCATTAGTCACGTCTCCAGGCCCCTCTTACATTTCTTTTGCCTTCCACTTTGATTTTTTCTCACAAAAATAATAACATTTACTGTTATGCAGGCTACTGCATTAGCGTAGAAATGGTATAAATAATATCGGCGCACTTGTGAAAGAATATTAGACTCACCAGTTGACGTGTATTGGATGCTTAGCATGATTTGTTTACTTTTGAACTTTGGTAAAAATCGAACATTTCTGCTACTTTGAGCTCAATTTCAAGGTACTTTTCATTGTAAAACCAGTCAAAATCATCTCAATTTCTGTAATATGTCTTCCATTCTATACAATGAGACCAGGAAAACTAGAATACAACAATAAATACCATACGAAAATACAGTGCAAAGTCGCTATTTTAAACCAAAAACACTGTCACAGTTTTTTTTTTCTCATTACGCACTGTGTGCTGCAGGATTTGTTTTTATACTTCGCACACGACCACATAGCACATTCTTCATATGTAGGCATAGTAGAGGCCTACCAGCTTTTCTCTTGCTAGATTCAGTGCTAGAATTTAGTGTACTAGGGCGTCACAAACCCTGGGCACGTAAACCGCACTAGTACGGCCGGCCGAAACGCGGCCGAAAGATTAATTTCCCTCTTCCACCTCTCCCTTTGACTGTTTCGGTCAATGTATAGTCTTATTGAGCCAATGTTTGATGTATATTGTATATTAAAAAATTTCTATGGCTCACATCAAGTGGAGAAAGCTGTAGCCTACAATGAGAGAATGGTCAGTGTGGTCAGTTTGCACCATAAAAATAAAATCCTGCAGCAAGCAGGTGCATAATGAGAACAAAAAACTCCGACCATGTTATTTGGATTAAAACGCCGACTTTGAGGGTGTATTTTAGTATAGCTTTTTAGGTATAGTCTCGTTTTCTAGCCTCATCTGATAGAATGAAAACATATTTTAAAATGCGGTGGACTTTGATCGTTTTCTATGAAAAAACTCTTGAAATGGAGCTCAGAGTAGGGAAATGTTGATTTTAGCCGATGTTCAAAGTAACCAAATGATGACATTGTCCAATAAAAATGTCCCAACTAGCCATTTTAAACATGCGTCACGAATGGGTTGACATTATTTATAACATTCTTAACAATAATGGCAGTGGTCAGCATAACAGTAAATCATCTATTTTTTTGTTTGAATATAAATTCAAAATGGAAAGGAAAGTAATATTCAGAGGGGCCCTGGAGACATGAACTGATGAACAAAGAAAATGTTATTTGAGAGGCCATGAATGTCTGCACTGTTCATTCTGGCTCCTAATTGAAATTTGGCATATTTTTTAATTTGTGTGAAATTGGCCAAATTGCCATTTTCTAACCTACTTATTGGGTAGTTTGAAATCATTAAATGTGCGTTTTTCTTGTACTCAGACGATAGAAACAAATGGAGTTCTAAAGAAATAGCTATGAGTTTGGTCGACTGGAACAATGGAATTAGCAGAAAATAGGGCTCAGAATGGGCGAAATTGCCAATTCGTAAATATCGCTGAGGTCGCTAACTTCGCAAGAGCGTAATTCCGTACGTTTTCCATCAAATTTAGTACTTTTGGTGTCATTACCATCAGGAAACTATTCTCTATTATTTCATAAGAAAAAATAATTTTTTTTTTCAAATACTTTGCAGCACCAGGAGACACCTCAAGTTTTGGGTTTGCGACAGTCAAAGAGTCAACCTATCAACAGAGACTGCTACATCTTCCTCATTTTCATCACTGCTTTCTTCCCCACAGGCTTCTACTGTAGATTTACAACCATTTGCACAATTTCTGAGTCAGTATAATGATGAAATTTGAGTCAGTATAATGATTTGAGTCAGTGTAATGATGAAATGTGAAATTATGCTAGCTGAAATTAGTGCCGGATTACTGATGGAACCGGATAACTGATTGCCAGATTAGTGATGGCAAACCTGTACTTGGATGATGACTAACAAACTCACACTCAACAGAGACAAAGCATACTTCATGCTGTTTGAAAATAGAGCCTTAAATATCCAACTTAATACAGTGGTACCCCGAGTTTCATACAGCTCCCAACTCAGACAATAAGTAAGTACTTTTGTAAGTGCATTTTTGAGAGTCTGAAACAGACTAATCTAATTTACATTATTCCTCGAGCAGCCTTCTGGAACAAATTATGGCCAAAACTCAGGGTACCACTGTACATCGATAAATGGTTCCCCTATTTGAAGACACACTGAGGGAAAATTTCTAGGTCTTCTCCCTGACTGTAATCTTAAATTTCATTCCCACATCCAACAAATATCCAAGAAAATTTCCAAAACAATAGACATCCTTTCCAAGATACAATACTACATACCCCAAATGACACTCGTTACTCTATACCACTCTATACCATTGTTTTGACAGGCAGTAGGAGGAGTGAGTACATAAGAGCAAAAGAAAGAAGGAACACTACTGACCCATGCTACTGACCATGCGGAGCAGGTCCATGTCGTCCCCCAGGATTAGCCCAATGACCCCCTTCCCTCTGGATTAGCCCAATGACCCACCCAGTCTGGTCACCCCACTCAAAATGGAGCACAAACACCAACCCACCACAAGCTAGTGGTCCAACTCACACCCACTCACATCCCCATGTATTTATCTACCTATTTTTAAACTAACAACTTTTTTTCCTGAATAATGTACTCGGGATTTTGTTCCATTCACCACAACTCTTTTCCCCCAAACCGTGTTTTCCTTTTCCCTTTCCCAAAATCGAATTTTTCCAATTGAAACCATTGCTGCAAGTCCTGTCTGGCTGGAATTTTTTCAGCATGCTATTTACATCCCTTTATTTATTCTGTTTTCCATTTTTACACCTTGACATACCCCCCTAATTCTAAGCCTTTAAAGGGTGCAGATTCGGGGGGCCCTCATCTATCCCCCCATTGGTAGTTTTCGTCATCCTCCTCTGTCTTTTTCCAGAGCATTTATATCCTTTTTAATAGGGTGCCAAACCCGGCAGCAAAACAAATGGGGCCAACCCAAGGATAATGGTTGAAACTCCTGGGGGACTTCATTTTTTATACTTTAGTATGAAGCCAAGAATTCTGTTAGTTTTATTGCAAACACAAATGCACGGTTGTTTTGGGTCTTAGATTATGCTAACCAGAACCCTAAACCCTTTTTCCAATCGATTTTAAAGATTACTTATTTAGTTTTATGTGGCTGGTTTTTTAACTGCAACATTTAGAATTTTGCATTTGTAAATGTTAAACTGCTCTGTCATTTCTCGGCCTTTGCATCGTCTATTTCAATCACCCTGGGTGCCTATGTCCTCATTAGAATGTTGGAGGGCCTTTTGGGGTGTATCAGCAAATTTGCTTATGCCCTTTTTTTTCCCTCATCGTGTCGTTTAGTAAATTGTGAACAACAACAGGCCCAACACGACCCGGGGAACACCATTTTGTGACGGCCCCCCCATTCGATTTCTCCCCCATTTTGCAAACACTCTGTGCCTATTTGCCGTCGCCTTCCCGGAAAAAATTTTCCCCTCCTTTCCGGTGCCTTAATTCAAAAAAAATTCAAATTCAAAGTTTATTCTCTATAAAGATTACAATTTTTGAATTTACAGTTTTTGGGTTGTTGGTGGTTTCTGTAGTTAAATAATGATTACAGAGGTACCACTAAATGCCTGCTGGCTGGGCATTTCGGCAGTTTTAGTTTAAATTCTTTATTTTAAAATATTTTCAAATTTTAGGGAATTGTATTAGGCTAATTTTTCCTCAATAGCTTCTGAGTGGCTCTATCAAAAGCCCTTTGAAGCAAAATACCAAATCTATGTATGAAGAATGAAGGGAATGAAGGGAAAAAGGAAGAATAAGGGGAAGGAAAAATGAAGGGTAAGGAAAATGAAAGGGGAAAAAGAGATGAGGGAGAAAAAAATTGAAAGGATGGAGGTGAAGGAGCTTTTCCCACCCCCTCATTTTTTACAGGCAGTAGGGGGGGAAAAAGTATGAGACAATTTATTTTGACAGCTCGGGGCCCGACTCAAAACAATTAGAAGAAAAGTGAGGGGAAGAAGAAAGAAGGGGAAGAAAAATGAAGGAGAAGGAAGGGTGAAAAGGGGGAAAAAAATGGGGAAAAAGTAAATTTGACGGTGGAGGGGAAGGGGGCAAAATGACCCCCTTTTTCTGCGAGTAGGGGGGGTGGTAAAGAGACACTATGTCATTTTGACAGCTGCTCAAAACATTAGAACCAAAAAACCAAAACCAAAACAGGCTTGCTGTGAAGATAAAAGCAGTTTATTGAAAGCCCCGTGCCTTTTATTTTATATTTATTACAGAAAGAAGGAAGAAGGGAAAGGGAGGGAAAGAAGGAAGGACGAGATGAAAGGGAAAAAAAAAAAGTAAGGGAAGGAAGGAAGAAGGGGAGGAAAAAAAATGCAGGAAGTAGGAAGGGAAGGAATGATGACTGTCCGTGACGTACATTTGTATATATATTAAAAACAAAAGTAATAAACAATTTTTTGTTTGTTTTTTGTGTAAACAATTTTGTAAAAATTATTTTTAAAATGTTGGCATTTTTTGTGTTGTATACAATATGTATATTTTCATACCCCTGAGTTTTTAGCAGCATCAAAATTTTTTAAATTTGACTTTTGGCAAGTTTTTCAGCAAAATTTGGCCTCAAGTTTTTGATTAGATTTGTGATTCGGTACCCTCCGGACCCATCCGCCCTCACAGCACACACAAACCGTCTCCCAACCCCTTCACACTCAGTGTGCCATTTTTTAAACCCAAAATTTACCATACCCCCGCGGGTTCATACTAATAATCCATTGTTTTTTTGTTTGCAATTTCTAAATAAATCACCAAGGGCCCAAGGAAAGCTATGAAGCCATTTGGTAAAGAAAGCGACGAACACTCTCCAGAGGGATTTTGAAGGGTTTGAGGCAGACCCTGACCCTGCCAACCCTCTGCCTGTTGTGAAAGGTGTTGTGGCATTGGGCATGTCCATGGGGTTGGAGGTGAGTGATGGGGATGTGGAAGAGTTGGTGGAACCACAGGGAAGAGCTAACCACTGACGAACTGCAAGAGCTTCAACTGGAACAGCATCAAACCACAGCTGAGGAACTTGCTTCAGAAGAGGAGGAAAAGAGAGTGAAGGAGGTACCTTCTTCAGTGATTAAGGACATGTGTTCAAGGTGGAATGAGTTGCAAAGTTTTATTGAAAAGTATCACCCTGACCAAGCTGAAACAAGCCATATCTGCAACATTTTCAGTGACAAAACCTTGTCTCACTTCAGGCAAATCATAAAGAAATGCCAGAAACAGACCTCTCTGGACAGATATTTTGTGCGACAAGGGTCCAGTGACTCTCAAATTGTTCCCAGTGGCATTAAAAGAAGAAGGGAAGTAACCCCAGAAAAGGGCTTGCTACCTGAAGTCCTAATGGAAGGAGATTCTCCTTCCAAACAATAGTGTACACCTTCCTCCTATCCCCTCCTCCCGTCTTCCATCCACCCAGAAGTCTTCAGTAAAGGTAAGTGTAATGTTGTTATTATTTTTAATAGGCATGTACTTGATTTCTGATTGTTTTCAGTATCTAAATCTTTATTTAATTTGAAAAAAATATTTTATTTTAATATTTTTGGGTGTCTGGAATGGATTAATTTTATTTCCATTATTTCTTAAAGGGAAAATGGTTTCGAGTTTCGTGAATTTCGACTTTCGGCAGGCTCTCTGGAACGGACTAATCACAAAACTCGGGGGTCCACTGTATGTACATTGCCCCTTACTTTGGACTCATAGGCCACACAAGTTATGTGAAAATAGTGAAAAAACAAGAAACCTTCGAATACAAGTAAACCAAAGTTTACCAGGTGAGCGGTAGTCGCCGCTGTTGCCATACACGGCTCTTTTCCTACCAACTTCACGCCTCTATATCTCGGTAAGTACTGATGGCAAAAAATTTTTTTGGGACTAAAACAATCAGAAAAATAATTTTAACATTTTCATAAGAAATTTTTTTTTTTCGAACATTTCTCGACACCAGGAGACACTTCAGGATTGGGGCTTGCGACAGTCAAAGGGTTAATGTGTACCTGCACATCAGCACAGTGTGTAAGTATATTTAGGTACAGGTACACATAAGCATAATTATCAGAGTACATATAAAATACACAGTAACTTTAAAACACTTGAAATTTTGGAAAGTTTCCAGACAACAGATGTGCTCACGGTGAATGTAAACAAACCGGGTGGGGGCTCGCCGTATTTGAAAGACCACTTGCCGTATGGCAAATTTTTGTCATATGAAACCGCCATATTAGCAGAATGCCGTAAGGCAAAACACCATAAAGCGGGGCCCTGCCGTATAGTTTACAAAACTTGTTTACACAAAAATACAAAAATTTTTTATTACTATTGTTCTATAATACACCTACCATCCGACTTATGACCAAGCTTGGTTCCGACCAACCGGTCATAAGTCAAAATGGACGTAAGTCGAACCTTTGAAAATTGCCGACATACTGGGTAGGGCATAATGTCAAACCTTTCCTATATAAACTACCTGCATAGTACTGCAATGTAATGTACAATCATTATTTCATTCTTTTTACAATAATTTACTTCTATTGTTATATTTTAATTATTTATGTACTGTATATAATGTACAGGTGTCCCTCAACATTCGTGAGGGTTAGGGGATCAAGAGCCTCGCGAATGTTGAAAAACCGTGAATGTTTGGTGCCCCAATATATTGTAGGGAAATATAATACAATACTGCTTAACTTGTTGAACCATGAACAATCATAAAATACATGAAAACGTCGTAAGTTGTACTAAATATATACATGTTATGCTTTAATAACATGTATGTTATTAAATACCACAGACTCCACCACTGCCTCCACAACTTCCTCAACCAATGCGAGTCCCTACTACCCTCCCTCCGACCCCCGCAACTGGCAGCCAGCCCTCCCACCACTCAGTGTGGTGAGTGTTTTGTTTGTTCATTATTTGCTATTAAACTACAGTGTAAATAATGACTGCATATTGGAATGGCTATTTGAACAGGTATTGGACGGTGACATCATGTGTTTACTCTTGAACACAGCAAAGAATCAAACATTTCTGCTACTGCTAATAATAACAATAGTAATAATAATAATAATAATAATAATAATAATAATAATAATAATAATAATAATAATAATAATAATAATAATACGATATAATTGAAGAAGGAAATTGTACAAAAATACGAGGGAGTGGTTGACACATGGTCAGTGTGGCTTTGTTTATGGTGGAGTGAACATTAGTCTCCCTGCTCTTCCAAACATTTCACAATAATTCAGCGGTTGAGGCAGTGGTAGAGGCAGTGATAGAGACAGTGATAGAAGCAGTGATATAAGCAGTGATAGAGGCAGTGATAGAGGCAGTGGGTGAGGCAGTGGTATTTACTAACATATTTATTTATTTATTTATTTAGTAATTTAAGCATACAAACAGAGGTACAAAAAATACAGGTAAGAGCAGCATGCCAAAGCCACTTATATGCATAGCATTACGGGCTGGCTTAAAATTAACTTAAGATTAACTAAGCAATGATGAAATCAGTGATAAAACATTACTGTAAACAGATAACTATAAAGCACAAATGAGTATTACAAAGACAGGTCATATGGTTGATTGCATTGCTGTACATTCAGTCGAATGGAGTATTCTGTTAGGTAGTGTATTTAAAAAAATAAAAAAGTTAGATTGGGTCCTAGGTTTAACATTTGTGTGATATAATTGTGAGTAACATATAGGATATACAATTTATAAGGTTCAGTTATTCAGTATTTATTTGGTTTTGAGTGAGTAAGTGATCTTTGAGAAGAGACTTGAATTTATAAATAGGTAGTGTTTCTTTTATATTTTACAGGTAATGAATTCCAGATTTTAGGGCCTTTTATGTGCATTGAGTTTTTGCATAGCGTGAGATGGACACGAGGAACATCAAAGAGTGATCTGTGCCTTGTGTTATGGTCATGTGTTCTGTTGAGGTTGGCAAGGAGATGTTTGAGGGAGGGTTAATATCAGAGTTAAGTGTTCTGTGTATGTAATAGGTGCAATAATAAGTATGGATGTTTTGTATGGTGAGTAGGTTGAGTGTTTTGAATATTGGTGGAGTGTGTTGCCTGTAGTGAGAATTTGTTATCATTCTAACTGCAGCCTTTTGTTGGGTAATTAGTGGTCTGAGATGGTTAATTGTTGTTGAGCCCCATGCACAAATTCCATAGGTGAGATAGGGGTAAATAAGAGAGTGATAAAGGGCCAGGAGGGCTGACTGTGGAACATAGTACCGTATCTTCGATAGTATGCCTACAGTCTTGGAGATTTTCTTAAAAATTTGTTGTATATGTGTATGAAATTTGAGTCTATTATCGAGGTGGATTCCTAGGAATTTTCCCTCTGTTAGCTTTGTGATAGGTGATCTGTTTTTTTGTTATGTTAAGAGGTACATCTGTAGCTCTGTTACCAAACTGAATGAAGTAGGTTTTGTCAATGTTTAGTGTAAGTTTGTTAGTCCTCTCCAGGTAGATATTTTTGTAATTCGGTGTTTACAGTAGTATTGGCTAGCGTGACTGGGCCCCGGGTGAAAAAGACGTATGTAGTTTCATCTGCAAAAAGTGTGGGTTTGAGTAATTGCGAAGCATTTGTTAGTCATTTATGTATAGGAGAAAGAGAAGAGGGCCAAGGGACACTTCCCTGTGGGACACCAACTGTAATTGGTTGTGCGGAAGAGCTTGCCCCATTTGCGACACATATTGGCTTCTGTTGCTGAGTAAGACTTGAGGTAGTTGAGGGAGTGCCCTCTAATACATAGTGTAAACAATTTTACATGGAGCAAGTCATGGTCAACTGTATCAAAAGTTTTACGTAAGTCAATGAAGATCCCCAGGGGGACTTCTTTTTCTCTATTGCAGTGTATATATGTTCTAGCATGTGTATAATAGCATCATTAGTATTTTTATTAGGCCTGAATCCAAATTGGCAGGGGTTGAGAATGTTTTGGGAGATGAGGTAGGAGTAGATTCGTTTATGAATTAATTTTTCGAAGATTTTTGAGAGAGGGTGTAAATTGGATATTGGCCTATAGTTATTCAACTCTGTTTGGTCTCCTCCTTTATGGATAGGGGTGACCCTTGCTATTTTGAGAACTGTAGGGAAGGTGGAGGATTCAATGGATTTGTTAAAGAGTGTTGCAATGATTGGTGATAGTACTTGTGACGCTTTTTTGTATATACAGTGGACCCCCGCATACCGTCGCCATCACATAACGTACAATCCGCATACCGCTCGCTTTTATCGCAAAAATTTTGCCTCGCATACCGCTCAAAAACCCGCTCACCGCTCTTCGTCCGAGACGCGTCCAATGTGTGCCCTTAGCCAGCCTCACATGTGCCGCTGGTGGCATTGTTTACCAGCCTGCCTCCGCGGTAACATCCAAGCATACAATCGGAACATTTCATATTTTTAAACAGTTTTTTTTGGTGATATTTATCAGCCAAAATAAGTGACCATGGGCCCCAAGAAAGCTTCTAGTGCCAACCCTACAGCAATAAGGGTGAGAATTACAATAGAGATGAAAGATCATTGATAAGTATGAAAGTGGAGTGCGTGCGCCGACCTGGCCAGGTTGTACAAGAAACCCAAATCAACCATCGTACTATTGTGGGCAACAGAAAGGCAATCAAGGAAGCTGTTCTTGCCAAAGGTTTAACTGTGTTTTCGAAACAGAGATCGCAAGTGATGGAAGATGTTGAGAGACTCTTTATTGGTGTGGATAAATGAAAAACAGCTAGCAGGAGATAGCGTTTCTCAAGCGATCATAAGCGAAAAGGCTAGGAAGTTGCATGAGGATTTAATTAAAAAAATGCCTGCAACTAGTGATGATGTGAGTGAATTTAAGGCCAGCAAAGGTTTGGGTTTGAGAGATTTAAGAAGCGAAAGTGCATACATAGTGTGATAAGGCATGGTGAGGCTGCCAGTTCGGACCACAAAGCAGCTGAAAAATATGGGGCAGGAATTCAAGGAGACATAGACAGTGAAGGACTGAAACCTGAAAAAGTGTTTAATTGTGATGAAACAGGCCTGTTTTGGAAGAAAATGCCAAGCAGGACCTACATTACTCAGGAGGAAAAGGAAACTCCCAGGACATAACCTATGAAAGACAGGCTTATTTTTGTTGATGTTTTTCCAATGCTACTGGGATTGCAAAGTTTAAGCCTTTATTAGTGTATCACTCTGAAACTCCAGACCGTTCAGGCAAAAGAATGTCCTCAAGGAGAATTTGTTGGGGCTGTGGAGGGCAAACAGTAAGGCATGGGTCACTAGGGGCTTTTTCTAATGACTGGTTACACCATGCATTTGCCCCCAATGTGAAAGATTACCTAACTGAAAAGAAATTAGAACTTAAGTGCCTCCGGTGTTAGACAATGCCCCTGGTCATCCTCAGATGTGGCAGAGCGACTTTATGGGGACATGAAATTCATTAAGGTGAAGTTTTTTGCCTCCTAATCCCACTCCTCTCCTGCAGCCCATGGACCAGCAGGTTAATTGCAAACTTCAAAAAACGTACACAAAAACTCTGTTTTGAAAGGTGCTTTGTAGTGACCTCAGAAACTCAACTGACTCTAAGAGAGTTTTGGAGAGAGCACTTTAATACCTCAACTGTGGTAAACCTTATAGGTAAGGCTTGGGAGGAGTGACAAAAGACCTTGAACTCTGCTTGAAGAAACTGTGGCCAGAATGTGTAGACAAAAGGGATTTTGAAGGTTTGAGGCTAACCCTGAGAGGATTATGCCAGTTGAGGAATCCATTGTGGCACTGGAAAGTCCTTGGGTTTTTGGGGGTTAGTGGGGAGGATTTTGAAATTGGTGAGGAGGACAATGAAGAACTAACCACTGATGAGCTGATAGATCAACTTCAACAGCAAGAGGGCCAGACCCAGGAAACTGGTTCAGAGGAGGGGAGAGAGAAACTGAAGAAGTTGCCTACTACAAAGATTAAGGAAATCTGTGCAAAGTGGCTTGAAGTGCAAACCTTCATGGGTGAAAATCACCCTCACACAGCTATTGCAAGCCGTGTTGGCAAAACCCGTACACGACAATGTTGTGAAACACTTAGGAAGTCAAAAGGAACGAGAGGTACAGGCCACTATGGACAGATATGTTGTGCGAAAGAAGTCCAGTGACTCTGAAGCTGTCCTAGTGACATTAAAAGAAGAAGGGAAGTAACCCCAGAAAAGGGCTCGACACCTCAAGTCTTAATGGAAGGGGATTCCCCTTCTAAACACTAACACCCTCTCCTCCCTCCTCCCATCCCATCAATCATCACCAGATCTTCAATAAAAGTAATTGTCAGTAATTGTGCATGCCTTTTTCATTTGTTTGTATTAAAATTTAAACTTTTATTGGTAAAATTTTTTTTTTTTCATACTTTGGTGTCTTCAGGGATTTTTTTGTTTTCCCATTATTTTTTGGGGGGAAAAAATCATTCCCCCTTACCGACCTTTTGGCATAACAAAGACCCCTCTTGCAGGGAAATTTAAAGTCCTAGGCGGGGGTCCACTGTAAAGGTGGTAAGGTTTTTAAATCCCCTGCTTGTTTTCAGTGCGTGAAATAAGGGAGACTTCGTAGGGGTTTGGGAGCTGGAACAGTGGTTCGGGTAGTTGCCGTGGGGGTATCTTTTTGGTGGGGTTTCTGAGTTTGGGGTTTTATTGAAGGGTTTTTGACCTATAGGGAGAAGAAACATTGAGTTGTTTGCTTTTTTTGGGGGGGGTTGGGGGGTTCATTGTTTTTTCTAATTTTAATTTCGCTATTTTGATATCTTTTTTTTCCCCCAAATTTCTGATAGGGCTTCCAGGTCTTTTTTAAAATCCCCGTTTTTGGATAATTTTCTCAAAATACAATTTTTTTCCCCTTTATCAGGCTGGTTAGGGAATTGACGAGTAACGTTTTGTTTGGTCTCTGGTTATGTGACCCATTCTGTACTGTTTTTCATATCGGTGTTTGTATTTAGGGATTTGAGAATGCTGGGTGTTAGCCGGGGACTGTTCAGTCTCTTAGCGGTCATCTGTTTAGTTTTTTTAGGGCAGTGCTTGTTATAAAGGTATTGGGTCTTTTTTAGAAAATTATTAAAACATTCGTCAATATCGGGTATAGATTTCTAGCTCAGTGTGCCAGTCAATGTTTGTTACTGCTGTTGTGAAGTTATTATGGCTGCCTCATTGTGAAGCCCTGAAGGTGCTTTAGTAGTGTCTTGGGGTATTTTACCAAGAGTTGTTAGAGGAAAGTAGGGTAGGGGTCTGTGGTAATTATCTGTAATATCCCTGATTTTAAAGGGGAATAGGGTTTGTTGGTCCAGATGTGGTCAAGTGGGGAAACACTAGTCTCTGAAACTCTTGTAGGTTTTGTTACTGTTGGAAAGCAACATGCAGTTACTCATTGCGTTGTGAATTCAGTAACGTGTGGGTCCTGTTCTTGCAGGAGATTTATATTAAAAGTCACTTACAGGAAGGCCCCACTTATACGGCGGGTTGGGTTTCCAGGCTACCGCCGTAAAGCGGAAACTGCCGAAAGTGGAACACCCTTTTTTTCCACTTACAATGCATAAAAAAACACTAGATAACAAGTTTACACTAACATATATTATGTTAGCAATAGAACCAGGCATCAAAAAACAATAAAAAGTACAATACACACATAGTGCACTCATTACTTACCTTAAAATATTTATAGTCTTAACTAGGGTGAGACAAGTAGTATTATTGTAAAATCAAGTGTGGTATGTTTGTAATAGCCAGGGTACCTCACCAGGCCACCCACCCCCACATACTATTTATGATATTTAAGCATCCCAGAGCGATAAAATGTATATACAGTTCACTCATTACTACCTTAAAATATTTGTAGTCTTAAAGTTAGGGTCAGGAGTAAGTAAATGAGATAAAACGAATAAATGAGAGAGAGAAAAATGATACATGAGAGTAACAGGCGCAGAGTTTTTGTAAACAAACCAGGCTCCCACATCTTAATATTTATGTTTATTTATTCTATTGTGGGGTGTATTTATCATCTTTTATGTTATGTATCGTGTTTTATTATATAATTTTGAAAAAAATATCATGGATGGATTAATGAAAAAAGTGTATATTACCGTAATATACGACATTTTAATGAGACCGGTGACTATGTTATTATGGCGTCACTTGTGGAAGTCGTCTGCTCACATCTCACATTTATGTTTATTTATTCTACTGTGGGGTGTATTTATCTTATTTATATGTTATGCATCGTGTTTATTATATAATTTTGAAAAAAAATATCATGGAGGGGATTAATGAAAATGTGTATATTACCGTAATATACGACATTTAATGAGACTCGGTGAGTATTGTTATTATGGCGTCACTTGTGGAAGTCGTCTGCTCACATCTCACATTTATGTTTATTTATTCTACTGTGGGGTGTATTTATCTTATTTATATGTTATGCATCGTGTTTATTATATAATTTTGAAAAAAATATCATGGATGGATTAATGAAAATGTGTATATTACCGTAATATACGACATTTAATGAGACTCGGTGAGTATTGTTATTATGGCGTCACTTGTGGAAGTCGTCTGCTCACATCTCACATTTATGTTTATTTATTCTACTGTGGGGTGTATTTATTTTATTTATATGTTATGCATCGTGTTTATTATAAAATTTTTAAAAAAAAATATCATGGATAGATTAATGAAAATGTGTATATTAACGTAATAAAACGACATTTTAATGAGACTCGGTGACTATTGTTATTATTGGCGTCACTTGTGAAGTCGTCTGCTCACAATCTCACATTTATGTTTATTTATTCTACTGTGGGGTGTATTTATCTTATTTATATGTTATGCATCGTGTTTTATTATATAATTTTGAAAAAAATATTCATGGATGGATTAATGAAAATGTGTATATTACCGTAATATACGACATTTAATGAGACTCGGTGAGTATTGTTATTATGGGTACAGGTATACATAAGTATAATTATCAGAGTATATATAAAATATGAAATAACTTTTAAAAACATTTGAAATTTTGGAGTTTCCAGACAAAATGGAGAGACTTAGTGCTTACTGAGCTCATGGAGAATGTAAACAAACAGGGTGGGGCACGGTGACCGTATTAGAAAGTCAGGTGGGGGGAGCCGTATAGTGAGTTTTGGTCATAATTTGAAATGTCCGTATTAGCGGAACGCCGTAAAGTGAAACGCCGTAAAGCGGGGCCTTCCTGTATGTTATAAATAATAATAGTACATGTTAATATTAATAACATTTATAATAATAATAATAATAAATGTTATTCATAATGTACTATTATTATTTATAACATATATGCTAGTAAATATCACTGCCTCTATCGCTGCCTCTACCACTGCCTCTATCACTGCCTCTACCACTGCCTCTACCACTGCCTCTATCACTGCCTCTATCACTGCCTCTACCACTGCCTCTACCACTGCCTCTACCACTGCCTCTACCACTGCCTCTATCACTGCCTCTATCACTGCCTCTACCACTGCCTCTATCACTGCCTCTACCACTGCCTCTATCACCTCTACCACTGCCTCAACCACTCCAGTCACACTCAATCTACAAGCACCAAACAATGAATTATTGTGAAATGTTTGGAAGAGCAGGGAGACTAATGTTCACTCCAGCATAAACAAAGCCACACTGACCATGTGTCAACCACTCCCTCGTATTTTTGTACAATTTCCTTCTTCAATTATATCGTATTATTATTATTATTATTATTATTATTATTATTATTATATTATTATTATTATTATTATTGTTATTATTAGCAGTAGCAGAAATGTTTGATTCTTTGCTGTGTTCAAGAGTAAACACATGATGTCACCGTCCAATACCTGTCCAAATAGCCATTCCAATATGCAGTCATGAATGTGTTTACATTATTTATACTGTAGTTTAATAGCAAATAATGAACAAACAAAACACTCACCACACTGAGTGGTGGGAGGGCTGGCTGCCAGTTGCGGGGGTCGGAGGGAGGGTAGTAGGGACTCGCAGGTGGCGGGAAACTTGAATATGATTTGGCGGCTGGGAATTTGGTGGCTGGGAATTTGGCGGTTGGGAATTCGCGAATGTGTGAAGCCCACGAAAGCTGAAAACGTGAATGTTGAGGGAGATCTGTATACATGGTATGAACTGTATTGTAAATTTTACACTGTATACAGTACCATATGTTACTGTTTTCTTTATGACACAGTGGAATGGGAGAATACCACTGGCAGTGTCATCCTACCAGAATGTAGTAACCTATACCCTAAGTACAGTAGTCCCTTGTTTTTCGTAGTTAATCCGTTCCTGGAGTTGCTACTATTATCGAAATCTACAATTTTCGAATCAATTTTCCCCATAAGAAATAATGTAAATACAATTAATCCGTTCCTGACACCCAGAAGTATTAAAGCAAAAAATTTTTTTACATGAAATATACATGTAGTACATAAACAATACAATGGGAAATGATGAATGAAACATTAACAGCATAACACTTACCTTTATGGAGATTCTTCTTAGTGCATGGGAGACTGGAGGAGGAGAGAGATTGGATTGTTTACAGTTTGGAAGGGGAATCCCCTTCCAGCAACACCTCAGGTACCAATTGATTTTCTGGGGTTGCTTCTCTTCTCTGTTTCTTAATGCCACTAGGACCACCTTGAGAGTCACTGGAGTCCTGTCTCGCAAAATAACTGTGGAAAGAGCTCTGTTTCTGTCGTCTCTTTAACACTTCCCTAAAATGGCCCAAGACTTTGTCACTGTACATGTTGCCAACATTGCCTGCAACAACCTTGTCAGGGTGATGTTTCTCCAAAAATCTTTCCACTTGTGCCACTTCATATTGTTCAATGATGTTTTTCTTAAATTCAATCGTATTTCTCACCTTCTTTACCACAGGCTTGGCATTAGGAGCTTTCTTTGGAGCTATGGTAGCTTATTTAATACTTGCAAGCACTACAATGAGTGGAATATTATGATATATTTCATTGGAGCACGTGAGGGGACCTTTGCTCACTGGTAAACAATGCCAGACTGGCTGGGTAGGGAGGCCGCCCCGGCTCACACCGTGCGTACGCATCCCGGACGAACTACTATTCGCGAGTCAACCTATGATTAGCGAGCCCACGTTTATATGAAAATATCCCTATGATTTCCGAAATCTATGATTCCCGAGAACTACAAAAAACGAGGGACCACTGTAAAGAGAAACAACTCTAGAACGTGTAATATGTATCCGGCTGGTTGGCTGGCCGGGTGGGTGGGTGGCCGGGTGGGTGGGTGGCCGGGTGGGTGGGTGGCCGGGTGGGTGGGTGGTTGGGTGGCCGGGTGGTTGGGTGGCCGGGTGGTTGGGTGGTCGGGTGGCCGGGTGGGTGGGTGGTTGGTTGGCTGACTGGCTGACTGAATGTGGCTCTCTCTCTGTATCTCTCTCTCTCTCTCTCACACGCAAGTACACGTAAGTAAAGTTATCATACATAGTATAAATTACCTAGGACAACCCAAAAAATCCAGACAAAGTGCTATACAGTGGATCTGTGCTCCAGTGCCCTAAATTAATAATAATATTAATAATAATTATTATTATTATTATTACAATAATACATATGTACTAATATTAATAATATTATTATTATTAAATTATATAATATAATAATCGTGTCCACTCAATACTTACCTTAAAATAACTGTAGCCTTAATGTAGAGTGAGAGGTGAGTAAACAAGATTAAATGAATAAACGAGAGAGAGGGTAGAAGGTTCACGAGTTATGTAAACAAACGCTGTTGTTGTTGTTGTTACCAGCCTGGACACGAATGGTTTCTGTTCACTCTGTCACGCCAACCAGAAAAACATCTCATATTTGTTAATTTATACATTATGCAGCATGTTTATTATATAATTTAAAAAAAAAATCATAGATGGATTAAGCAAAATGTCTATACTATTAATGTTTTATACACATTTAATGCGCCTCAGTGATTATTATTGTGTTATTATCATTATTAATATGGCGTCTTCAAGATCAATTACACTCTTAACGAGTGGCTCTGAGACAGACAAGCAGACAGAAAGACAGACACAGGTAGGCAGAAAGACACACAGGTAGACAGAAAGACAGATACACAGATAGACAGACACACAGAGATACAGACAGACACAGATATATAGGCAGACAGATACAGACAGGTTTACGTGCAACACTGAAAACAAATACATGTAGAGAGTTGGAGAGTAAGAGCCTTTCTTGCCACAATCTCCAGTACAAGATTCAG
This sequence comes from Cherax quadricarinatus, assembly GCF_026875155.1. Taxonomy (NCBI): domain Eukaryota; kingdom Metazoa; phylum Arthropoda; class Malacostraca; order Decapoda; family Parastacidae; genus Cherax; species Cherax quadricarinatus. Next base: position 33,050,812 of record NC_069455.1, on the reverse strand, counting down.
ACTTCATCTTAGGGGCCACGGTGAAATTTACTGTCCAGTTAGTACAGTTAATACAGTATGATGCTGCTGATAGTGCAGGGTTACTCAAACTGATGCTGCCTGCATGATGCATTGCCGCCGCGAGTATTGTCATATATTGTACAGCGGTGTGCATCAGCCAGCCCAACCCAGCTGCCAGATGCACGGTCGTAAATTGAGTGGACATATCTTGAGCAGGTTGTAAGTTGGATGGCAGGTGTATATACAGTGGCCCCTCGTTTTTCGTAGTTAATCCGTTCCTGGAGCTGCTACTATTAACGAAATCTACAATTTGCGAATCAATTTTCCCCTTAAGAAATAATATAAATACAATTAATCCGTTCCTGACACCCAGAAGTATTAAAACAAAAAAATTTTTTACATGAAATATACATGTAGTACATAAACAATACAATGGGAAATGATGAATGAAACATTAACAGCATAACACTTACCTTTATTGAAGATTCTTCTTAGTGTATGGGAGACTGGAGGAGGAGAGAAATTGGACTGTTTATAGTTTGGAAGGGGAATCCCCTTCCAGCAACACCTCAGGTACCAATTGCTTTTCTGGGGTTGCTTCTCTTTTCTGTTTCTTAATGCCACTAGGACCACCGTGAGAGTCACTGGAGTCCTGTCTCGCAAAATAACTGTCCAGAGAGCTGTTTCTGGCGTCTCTTTAAAACTTCCCTAAAATGGGCCAAGACTTTGTCACTGTACATGTTGCCAACATGGCTTGCAACAACCTTGTCAGGGTGATGTTTCTCCATAAGGCTTTCCATCTTACCCCACATAGCAAAACTCTCTTTAATTTCTGAAGAAGGCACCATCTTCCATCTCTCTTCCTCCTCTTCTGCAGCAAGATTCTGAGCTGCGATCTGTTGCTGTTCCTGCTGAAGTTCTTGCAGCTCCTCAGTGGTGAGCTCTTCGTTGTGGTCTTCCACCAATTCTTCCACATCCTCCAAACTCACATCCAACCCCAACAGACAAAGGCTCATCAGGGTCATTCCCAAACCCTTCAAAATCCCTCTTGTCGACACAATCTGGCCACAATTTTCTCCAGGCAGAAGTCAAAGTCCTGGTAGTCACTCCCTCCCAAGCCATACCTATAAGGGTTATGCAATGGAGGATGCTGAAGTGTTCTCTCCAAAATTCCCTTAGGGTCAAGTGAGTGTCTGTGGTCACAGTCAAGCACCTGTGAAACATTGCTTTCGTGTAGAGTTTTTTAAAGTTTGCAATAACCTGCTGGTCCATGGGTTGGAGGAGAGGAGTGGTATTCGGGGGCAAGAACTTTACTGTGATGAACCCAAACTCCTCGAAAATTAGGTCATCCAAGTTTGGAGGATGAGCAGGTGCATTGTCCATTACTAGCAGGCACTTGAGATCCAATTTCTTTTCCAGGAGGTAATTCTTCACACTAGGGCCAAACACTTCATTGAACCACTCGATGAAAATTTCCCTCGTGACCCATGCCAAAACTCACACAATTTACTCTTTATAACATTGTTTTTCTTGAACACTCTGGGATTTTCAGAATGGTACACTAGTAACAGCTTCACTTTGAAATGCCCACTAGCATTAGCACAGAACATTAGCATCAGCCTGCCTTTCATAGGCTGTCATTGCCTTTTCCTCCTGTGTAATGAAGGTCCTCTTTGGCATTTTCTTCCAAAAGAGGCCTGTTTCGTCACAATTGAACACTTGTTCAGGTTTCAGTCCTTCAGCCTCTATGTACTCCTGGAATTCATACACATATTTTTCAGCCACCTTGTGGTCCGAACTGGCAGCCTCACCATGCCTTACCACACTGTGTATGCCAGTACGGTTCTTAAATCTCTCAAACCAACCTTTGCTAGCCTTAAATTCACTCACATCACCACTATTTTCAGGCAATTTCTTTACCAGATCGTTATGCAACTGCCTAGTCTTTTCACAAATAATCAAAGTCATAAGAGTATTGGTGGCCCGGTGGCCTGGTGGTTAAAGCTCCCGCTTCACACACGGAGGGCCCGGGTTCGATTCCCGGTGGGTGGAAACATTTCGACACGTTTCCTTACACCTGTTGTCCTGTTCACCTAGCAGCAAATAGGTACCTTGGGTGTTAGTCGACTGGTTGGGTCGCATCCTGGGGACAAGATTAAGGACCCCAATGGAAATAAGTTAGACAGTCTCGATGACGCACTGACTTTCTTGGGTTATCCTGGTGCTAACCCTCCGGGGTTAAAAAATCCGAAAAATCCGAACGAAATCTCTCTCCTGCTAGTTGTTTCTCATTTATCCACACCAATAATAACTTCTCAACCTCTTCGAGTACTGCTGATCTCATTTTTTGTCAGCATAGTTACCCCCTTTGCAACAACAGCATCCTTGATTTCCTTTTTCTTGGCCACTATGGAACATATGTTGTGTAGGTTTCTTATACATCCGGCCAGTTCGGCCGCACTTGTACCACTTTCATATTGTCAATGATGTTGTTTCTTAAATTCAATCGTATTTCTCACCTTCTTTACTACAGGCTTGGCACTAGAGCTTTCTTTGGAGCCATGGTAGCCTATTTAGTACTTGCAAGCACTAAAATAAATGGAATATTATGAAATATTTCGCTGAGCACGTGAGGGACCTTCGCTCACTGGTAAACAATGCCAGACTGCTGTCGCACCCGGCTCATGCCGTGGGTACGCGCCCCGGATGAACTACTACTCTCAAGTCAACCTATGAAAAGCGAGCCCATGTTTATACGAAAATGCCCCAATGATTTCCCAAATCTACGATTGCCGAGAACTACGAAAAGCGAGGGACCACTGTATAGACATATATAGTCACTGACACTTTCATATAACTGTTACAGGTCCTCCATCACAAATCCGGCATCATTGGGACCTGTAGTGTACCGGATTACTGAGTTTGCCAGATTACAGAGTGGTTAGGTTAATAAAATTAACCAACTTACACAAAGTTCATTGAACATCGGCAAAAATCGAACATTTCCGCTACTTTGAGCTCAATTTCAAGGTACTTTTTGTCATGAAAACAATCAAAATCATGTCTATTTCTGTAATATATCTTTCATTCTATCAAATGAGTCCAAAAAAATGAGAATACAATCATAAAAACCATACAAAAATATACTGCAAAGAGGCGGCTAATGACTGAGAAGTGAACTCCCTTATTTATCGTCCGACTTTTTTATTTTTGTTGTACGTTAAGAAGAATATTTCCATCATACATTGCCCAAGTTTCAATGAGATAGACCAACAAACAACCGAGAGAAAAAAATATTTACCAAAAATCATATATGGCAAGCCCAAGCCAGGTACTGGAAATAAGTCACTTCGTCTGACTTTTTTGGGTTATCCCAGGTTCTCTGTACACCTACCATCCAACTTACGACCGAGTTCGGTTCCGAGAAACCGGTCGTAAGTCGAAAAGGTCGTAAGTCAAACTTTACTACTGAATATCAACAAAACATTTTTGTAATGACTTCATTTTTTTTTTATTTTGGTATTTCATGTTTTACTTTACTTTTTATGCTATTAGTACTGTAGTTTATACTGTAAGGTTTAGGATAAACACTGTGTACAACACAAATAGTTGTTTATGTCCCAGAAATTTGGCATAAAAAACACGGTCGTAAGTCGAGTGGTCGTAAGTCGAGCAGGTCATAAGTCGGATGGCAGGTGTACATACACCGCTATGTATGATAATCTATGTAACTGTATTTGTGTATACCTGAATAAACTTATTTACTTCTAGTCTGTCAACTGAGTACAAGAAACTGCCCATTCACTTATTTCAACTACCTAATAAAGTGGTCAGAAATTGGCAATTTGGCCGATTTCACAAATTTCAACAGATGCCAATTTCAAAATAGGGTCCAGAATAAACAATGCAGACATTCCTGGCACTAAAATAACGTTTTCTCTGTTCATTAGTCATGGCTCCAGGCCCCTCTCATATTACTCTTGCTTACCATTTGGAATTTTTATTCACAAAAAAAAAGAAAAAATAGATTTACTGTTATGCAGGCTACTGCATTATTGTAATAATTGTTTAAATAATGTCAACCCATTCTTGACTCCGTATTGGAATTTGGACTGGCAGGCGGACAGGTAGTGGACGGTGACGTCATTTGTTTACTCTTGAGCTTCGCTAAAGAATAGAACATTTTCGTTACTGTGAGCGCAATTTCAAGGTACTTTTCGCCATGAAAGCAATCAAAATAATATCTATTTCTGTAATATATCTTTCATTCTATCAAATGAGACCGAAAAAATGAGAATATAACCATATAAACCATACAAAAATATACCGCTAAGCAGCCGCTAATGACCGAGAAGTGAACTCCGCTATTTATGGTCTGATTTCATTTTTGGTGTACGTTAAGAAATATCTTTCCATCATACATTGCCCAAGTTTCAGTAAGATAACCCAACAAACAACTGAGAAAATAATAATATAATAATAATATCTTTATTTACTACATGTACATGTACAAGGTATACAGGCCTAGCTGACATCAGTGACATACTACTATATAGAAAGTCACTTGTTATGCAGAATATTTCAAGAAAATTAGGTCAGTGTCCCAGGATAACACCCACACTAGTCGGCTAACACCCAGGTACGTACCTATTTACTGATGGGTAAACATAGAAAACAGGTGTAAAGAAACATGTCTAATGTTTCTACCCTGGCTGGGAATCGAATATTTACCAAAAATCATATATGGCTAACCCAAGCCAGGTACTAGAAGTAAGCCATGTTGACTTTTTTGGGTTATCCTAGGTTCTCTACACATATGCTGCTATATGTGATAATCTATATAGAGAAAATAACTTTCTTGTTTCAGGTTTATGGTGCAGTATGAGTGTATATCACAGTTAGCCCAGTGCTACACTCTGTTTTCTCTAATAATGCATAAGCCCCCAAGACAGGGATAGAAGAATGGTACAGTGGCCCCCGGTTAACGATATTTTTTCACTCAAGAAGTATGTTCAGGTGCCAGTACTGACCGAATTTGTTCCCATAAGGAATATTGTGAAGTAGATTAGTCCATTTCAGACCCCCAAACATACACGTACAAATGCACTTACATAAATACACTTACATAATTGGTTGCATTCAGAGGTGATCGTTATGCGGGGGTCCACTGTATTTGTATACCATGTCCTCTTTATACCTCTGTCGAACTGCTCAGTGTTATGCCAAATATTATTTATTCTGAAGTATTTAACATGTTTTATGTTATTTATATTGTTTATTATGTCATATTAGATCAATTGTGATAGGCAAATAAGCTGTAGTGTTGATATTAGCATAATAATAAAGCATATTCTCCTGCATCATGAGACTGAGCTCATGGCAACCGACAGTGGCTTCAAAGCCACCTTATCTTTAATGGATAATGTACCTTGTCGATGCTTTACATAATGAGAAGCATTTCTTTTATTCATTGGAACCATGGCTAGGGCTAAAAGAAAGCAGGTTATAACAATAAATGGAGAAAAAGAAATTGGAATGACTTATGCAGCAAGTAGCGCCACCAAACAGTACCAGCAGGTTGGTGTGGCGACCCTGGAAATTTGAAATTATGCTAGCCAAAACTAGTGCCAAATAAATGAAGGAACCGAATAACTGATTGCCGGATTTGTGATGGCAGACCTGTATTATCTTCGGCAAGTTCGTGTTGTGTGTGTGTGTGTGTGTGTGTGTGTCTCTGGCAGCTGTCAAAATGACTTACTGTATCATTACTCACTCCCCCTACCGCCTGTCAAAAGAATGGGTCGAATGCTCGCTTTCCCTCCATCCTCCTACCTAATTATTGTATCTTTCTCCTTCATTCTCCCTCATTCTCTCATTCTCACTCTCAGTCTTTCTCTCATTCTCTCTCATTCTTTCTCTCATTCTCTCTCATTCTTTCTCTCATTCTCCATTCTCCTTCATTCTTGATTCTCCTTCATTTTTCTCATATCCTGGGCAATGCTTTTGGTCACAAACTCCTCAAAACCATGAAATTGATCTTCACCAACACTTCCATCTGTGTTAGAGCAATACCTGGGAAGAGAAGAGTCCCAGATTTGCCGGGGAGTCAGATATTTCTTACCGTCAGGCATGATAAACAAGGACTACTGAAATGGCATTCCCACAATGCACCACTGGCTCCCCGATTTTTTTTATATGGTGCACACTGACCACGGAGACCCAGTCTCTCACATTTGGGCCTACCAGCTTTCTCCTGCTTGATCTGAAGCCGCTAGAATTTTGGCGAATTAATACGTCAAACACAGTGGCTCGTAAGATGTGTATATATGACCAAAACAGTCAAAGGGTTAATACAGTGGACCCCCGGTTAACGATATTTTTTCATTCCAGAAGTATGTTCAGGTGCCAGTACTGACCGAATTTGTTCCCATAAGGAATATTGTGAAGTAGATTAGTCCATTTCAGACCCCCAAACATACACGTACAAACGCACTTACATAAATACACTTACATAATTGATCAAATTGGGAGGTGATCGTTATGCGGGGGTCCACTGTATATCCCTACCTCACCTATGGTATTTGTGCCTAAGGATCAACCACAGCCAACCACCTTAAACCTTTAACCCACAAATGGTCCAAACGTATATATACGTTTTTACCGCTAGTGCCCTAAATGTATAAACAGTAGGGCCCCACTTACATGGCGGGTTAGGTTCCAGGCTGTCGCCGGAAAGCAGACATCGTCGGAAGGCAGAACGCCATTTTTTCCACTTATAAATGAATATAAATGCCACACAACAAGTTTACACTAAATTATATTAAGTTAGTAATAGAACTAGGCATTAAAAACACACAAAGTAAAATACAGTCACAGTAAATTCATTACTTATCTTAAAGTATTTGTAATCTTAAAGAAGGGAGAGAGGTGAGTAGTACTTATTTATTTGTAGGGAGTCAGGTGCAGGTAGCCCAGGTGTAGGTAGCACTGGCTCCCCGTCTCATACTTAATATATCATATTTAAAACATCCCAGAGAAGTAAAATACACATACAGTACACTCATTATTTACCTTAAAATATGTGTAGTCTTAATATAGGAAGAGAGGTGAGTAGTATTTATTTGTAGAAAGTCAGTGTAGGTAGCCGGAAGGTGTAGCCCGCCTGGGCTACACCTACTGGCTACCTACACTGTGGCCTAGAGCCATATTATTAACATCGACATGCCTTGTTCACTGAATTTAATCATTTCTAACAACTGCCTTTAGATGCCATCATAAACGAAGGTAGAAGTAATGAATAATTCATGCCGAAAATTGTAAACAAAAGCGGACTGAGGGAGTGGCTGGGCCAAACGCAGATTCATACACGTTTTCTCTGATGGCTGAACAGAGAAAACGTAATGTTGTCCCTCCACTCGGCTACCACACAGCTCCACAAGTAATATTATCAGAGCACATATAAAATATGCAATAAATGCCAGACAACAAGTTTACACTAACTTATATTAAGTTAGCAATAGAAATAGGCATTAAAAACACAAAAAAGGTAAGATACACACAGAGTACGCTTATTACTTACCTTAAATTATTAATATTAATGTGTGAGAGGTGAGTGGCAGGGTGTTTATTGAATAAAATCAGAATGGCACACCATCATCCTCTAACTTGGCACTTAAAGCAAGATGCTTACAACTCCTCTTTTTATTACAGCTAACCTTAGACGCCATCGTCAATGAGAGCCAACTAGTAAACGAAAGAGTAAACGAGAGAGAGAACAAGATACAGAGTTGAGACAATGTAAGAACACAAACTGAACAGGTAGTGGACGATCACTTGGTCAGGCGAAATGCGTATTAATATGTGTCTACTTTTAGTTCATTCACGTCCATTTGTAAGAGTTTGTAAAACATTTACCTCAATATTTTTTTATTTTAATAATAATTACCTCACAATACAAATACTCTTACATTGTGTACAAGTTGTACAAGTTAGTTCAGAATAAACAAACAGCAACACACCACTTTTAGAGTGAATGAAGATAATATTAATGATAATAATAATAATAATAATAATAATAATAATAATAATAATAATAATAATATATTATTATTATTATTAATTATACAAAGCACTAAACCCACAAGGGTCATGAATTGCATATGAAAAGAATATTTTTCTACAGTTATCCCCAAGTTTGACTAGAGAAAACGTAATTCTTCCGACACTACCTACACAGCTGCTTGGTAAACAAATCTCATATTTACATCAATTTTTATTCTGAGTGTATGTATCATGTTTATATGCTATGTAATGGGTTTCATATATAATTTTGAGAAAAATATCATAGATGGATTAATGAAAATGCCTATATTGATGTAAAATAAGACATTTAGTGTGCCCAAGAGTGATTATTATTACGTAGTATTGGCGTCATAAGTAGAGAGAGACTTAGCGATTTTAATGTGTACCTGCACACCAGCTCAGTGTGTAAGTTTATTTAGGAACAGGTACACATAAGTATAATTATCAGAGTACATATAAAATATGCAGTAACTTTAAAACGCTTGAAATTTTGGAAAGTTTCCTGACATAATAGATGTGGTCACGGAAAATGTAAACAAACCGGGTGGGGGGCGCCATATTTGAAAGACTGCTTGCCGTATAGCAAATTTTGGCCATAATTTGACATCGCCGTATTAGCAGAACGCCGCAAGGCGAAACGCCGTAAAGCGGGGGCCTTACTGTATATGTTTTATGTGTCATACATTTAACATTGCCACGATAAGCCTGAGTTGCCTAGACATGAGAGAATGGGTGTGCGCATTCACTGTGTGCCATATTAAAATAATTGGGGATGCCTGGGTACCATATGCTCTTTTTTTCCTATTAAAAACAAACGATTTTTTTTTCTCAAAAAATTTGGGGCACTACGGTAGATAACACATAAATACGTTTGGACCGTTTACGGGTTAATAACCCAACAAAAAGTTGCTATACAGATGATTACCAACTCCTGTGCCAGACAACACACCCTACCACTTTTCAAAAGCCTGCTTGCTAAATATATGAGACATACACTCATATTATTGAGTCTACTACATATACAGACCATTAAACTCCAATATAAGCCTTCTACTTAAACTTCTCCTTGACAGCTATAACAGAATGCACAGTCACAATAAGGCACTCTTCGACATCCCTCATGTCAGTCTCACACTATGCAAAAATGCAATGCACATAAAGGGCCCGAAGATCTTGAACTCACTACCTAAATCGGTAAAGGATCCCCTGACTACTTATAAATTTAGGACTTTGCTTAAAAATCATATCATCTCTCATTACTAACCAAACCAACCAAAAACAACTTCTAATCAGTTATTATACTATGTGATCTCTAGTCTATTAAACATCTGCCAATCCATGAAATATTACTGCTTGAACCATTAACCCCTAAACGGTCCAAATGCATATATACGTTCTCTCGCCCAGTGCCCTGAATAGTTTGAAAAATAAAAAAAATCATTTTTTTTTATTGAAATAAAGAAAAAAAAATTCTAAGTGTTATAGGATTAAAATAAAAAAAAATAGGGTCAGTACTTACTGAGATATGAGGCTGCAAGGTTGGCATTTAATGCTCATCTGACGGCAACATCAAGTCCTGCCACTTGCAGAAGTGTTGCCGATATATCTTTTTTTCTCATTTTTATATTATTTTATATAATTTTTGTTTTGAAAAGTACAATTTATAGTAGTTCTTGTCACTTCATAACCAAACTTTGTTCTGACACTAATATTAGGTACTGAAATTGTACTCAAATTGTCTCAAACACATTAACAGGTGGACATTTACACCTGCCTTGGTCATTTACTATTGTCTAGGAATATATACCAAGTATTTATAGGTCCCAGCAATGTTTTGGATACACGGGAGTATAGAAGAAGAAAAAAGAAGGAAGAAGAACAAAGAAGGAAGAAGAAGAAAGAAGGAAGGAGAAGGAAGAAGAAGAAGGAAGTAGGAAGAAGGAAGAAAAAGGAGGAAGAAGAAAGAAGTTCCCTTGAAGCATGATGTTAGTGACAAGCATCTGGGAGGGCAGTGGTAGGATGAGACAAGGGATGACATTTGATGGGCACCTGGGAGGGTGCAGATATAAGATGAAATAAGGGATGACATTTGATGGGCACCTGCGAGGGTGCAGAGATAAGATAAGGGATGACATTTGATGAGCATCGGCATCTCTGTCTCTAATTATCTGCCTCTCTGTCTTGTCTGTCTGCTTTTCTCTCTTTCCGTCTCTCTGGTGAAGATTTAGGGTGCTCATGACTGTTTCCCAGTCAATTCTATGGTTGTTCCAGTCAATTCTATGGCTGTAAAAGTTAAACTTACTGAAAATCACTTTCTGTACATTACAGGTCCGCCATCACAAATCCAGCAATCAGTTATCCGGTTCCTTCAGTTATCTGGCACTAATTTTGCCTAGCATAATTTCAAATTTCCAGGGTCGCCACACCGACCTGCTGGTGCTGTTTGATGGCGCTACTTGCTGCATAAGTCATTCCAATTTCTTTTTCTCCATTTATTGTTATAACCTGCTTACTTTTAGCCCTAGCCATGGTTCCAATGAATAAAACAAATGCTTCTCATTATGTAAAGCATCGACAAGGTACATTATCCATTAAAGATAAGGTGGCTTTGAAGCCACTGTTGGCTGCCATGAGCTCAGTCTCATGAAGCAGGAGAATATGCTTTAGTATTATGCTAATATCAACACTACAGCTTATTTGCCTATCACAATTGATCTAATATGACACAATAAACAATATAAATAACATAAAGCATGTTAAATACTCCAGAATAAATAATATTTGGCATAACACCGAGCAGTTCGATGGAGGTATGAAGAGGATATGGTATACAAATACCATTCTCCTATCCCTGTCATGGGGACTTATATTAGAGAAAATGGAGTGTAGCACAGGGCTAACTGTGATGTACACTCGTACTGCACCATAAACCTGAAACAAAAGATATTTTCTCTATATAGATTATCACACATAGCAGCATATGCGTAGAGAACCTAGGATAACCCAAAAAAGTCAGACAACGTGGCTTATTTCTAGTACCTGGCTTGGGTTAGCCATATATGATTTTTGGTAAATATTCGATTCCCAATCAGGGTAGAAACATTAGGCATGTTTCTTTACACCTGTTGTCTATGTTTACCCATCAGTAAATGGGTACCTGGGTGTTAGCCGACTAGTGTGGGTGTTATCCTGGGACACTGACCTAATTTTCTTGAAATACTCTGCATAACAAGTGGCTTTCTATATAGTAGTATGTCATTGATGTCAGCTAGGCCTGTATACCTCGTACAAGTACGTGTAGTAAATATAGATATTATTATTATTATTATTATTATTATTATTATTATTATTATTATTATTATTATTATTTTCTCAGTTGTTTCTTGGATTATCTTATTCAAACTTGGGCAATGCATGATGGAAAGATTCTTCTTAATGTACACCAAGAATGAACGAAATCAGACCATAAATAGCGGAGTTCACTTCTCAGCCATTAGCAGCCACTTAGCAGTATATTTTTGTATGGTTTTTATGGGTATATTCTTTTTATGGTTATATTTTTTCAGTCTCATTTGATAGAATGAAAGATATATCACAGAAATAGATATGATTTGGATTGCTTTCATTACGAAAAATACCTTGAAATTGCGCTCACAGTAGCAAAAATGTTCTATTCTTTAGCGAAGCTCAAGAGTAAACAAATGACGTCACTGTCCAGTACCTGTCCGCCTGCCAGTCCAAATTCCACTACGGAGTCAAGAATGGGTTGACATTATTTATACAATTATTACAATAATGCAGCTGTCTGCATAACAGTAAATCTTCTATTTTTTTGTGAATAAAAATTCCAAATGGTAAGCAAGAGTAATATAAGAAGGGCCTGGAGCCATTCAAATTCAAATTCAAAGTTTATTCTCTATAAGGATTACAATGCTGAGTTTACAGAATTTGGTTATTGTGGTTTACATGTAGTAAAATAATAATTACAGAGGGTACCACTAGAACACCTAGCATGGCTAGGCATTTTGGGCAGACTTAGATTAATTCTTAACCCTTTCAGGGTCCAAGGCCCAAATCTGGAGTCACGCACCAGTGTCCAAGAATTTAAAAAAAAAAAATTGTTATTTTTTCTTATGAAATCGTAGAGAATCTTTTTGTGAAGGTAATAAAACAAAAAGTACGAAATTTGGTGGAAAATTGACGAAATTATGCTCTCGCGAATTTTGATGTGTCAGCGATATTTACGAATAGGCGATTTTGCCGACTTTGACTCCCATTTTAGGCCAATTACATTATTCCAATCAACCAAATTCTTAGCTATTTCACTAGTATTACTTCTATTCTATCGATTGAGCACAAGAAATCGCCAAGTCAACTGCTTCAACTACAAAATAAAGTGATCGGAAATTGTTAATTTGGCCAATTTAACACAAAGTTCAAAATATTCCAATTTCAAAATAGGGTCCAGAATGAACAATGTAAGCATTCCTGGCACTAAATTAACATTTCCTCTGTTCATTAGTTATGTTTTGAGGCTTTACAAATAAATTCCATTTTGATTTTTTATTTACATAATGAATTTTTATTCACACCAAAAAATAGAAGATTTACTGTTATGCAATACTGTAATAATTGTATAAATATCATCACCATATTTGTGAATGTATATTAGACCCACCAGCTGACGTGTATTAGATGTGTGAGGTCGTTTGTTTACTCTTGAATATCGGCAAAAATTTAACATTTCCGCTACTTTGAGCTCAGTTTCAAGCCATTTCCAATGCTAAAACCAATCAAAATCATTTCTATTTCTGTAATATGTCTTCCATTCTATCAAATGAGACCAAGAAATCGCAAATACAACTATAAAAAACATACGAAAAAACACTGCAAAGTTGCTGTTTTAATCGAAAAATCATGATTTCATTTTTTTTCTCTCATTATACACAGTGTGCTGCAGGATCTGTTTTATGTGGTGCACACATACCACATAGATGTATTCTCTCATATCTAGGCCCAAATGTACCACTCACAGTTTATCAGAGTGAGCTGAGCTCATGGCGTAGATCTACGGTTTGGACCCTGAACGTAAAGCCGTAGATCTACGGGACGGACCCTGAAAGGGTTAAATTTAAAATATTACAAATTATGAGGTAAGTTGGTATTATGGCTAAGTGACTAAATACTAGTTTGTGAGTTTACCAATGTGAATGCTTTTGTTTTGGCACAATACATAGTTTCAGTATTGGAGTATCACAGGCCAACTTATGACTAGTTAGGATTCATTATTTTAAGATTAAGATTGATATTTCTGTTTATGGTCAAATGGGTGAATGAGTGTAAGTGTGAACCACCAGGTGGTATTCGTGTAATTAATTGACGGGGTGTATCAGGAGATAAGATGTTTTCTAATGGAAGTTTTGAAGGTGATGAATGTGTCTGCAGTTCTAGAGTTTTCAGGAAGGGTGTTCCAGATTTTAGGGCCTTTGACATACACTGAATTTTTGTAAAGGTTTAGTCGGACACGGGGAGTGTCATAAAGATGTTTGTGTCTGGTGTTATGACTGTGGGTTCTGTCACAACTATCAAGAAAGCATTTTAGGTCAAGGTTAATATTGGAATTTAAGGTCCTGTAGATGTAGATTGCACAGTAGTAAGTGTGGATGTACTGAAAAGGGAGTAAGTTTAGATCTATGAAGAGTGGGGGGGGGTGTTGCCAGGGATGGGATTTAGTGATTATTCCTACTGCAGCTTTTTGTTGGGTTATTATTGGCTTTAGGTGTGTTGCTGCAGTTGATCCCCAAGCAAAAATAGCATAGGTGAGGTATGGATAAATAAGTGAGTGGTATAGTGTGAGAAGGGCATTTTGCGGCACGTAGTATCGTATCTTGGAGAGGATCCCAACCGTTTTGGATACTTTTTTGTTTGTGTGTTGGATATGGGTGCTGAAATTCAGGTTGTTGTTGAGGTATAGGCCTAGGAATTTGCCCTCATTATGTCTGGCAATTAGAGTGTTATCGATCTTAATGTTAATGTGCGCAACTCCTGCTCTGCTACCAAACATAATATAGTAGGTTTTGTCAGTGTTAAGCTTAAGTTTATTGGCTGTAATCCAAGTCGATATTTTGATCAGCTCCTCGTTAACCATGGTGTTGAGGGTGGCAAGATTAGGGTGAGAGATGACGTAAGTCATGTCTTCAGCAAAGAGAATGGGGTTCAGGTGTTGGGATTTTTTTTTTTTTATTATCACACCGGCCGATTCCCACCAAGGCAGGGTGGCCCGAAAAAGAAAAACTTTCACCATCATTCACTCCATCACTGTCTTGCCAGAAGGGTGCTTTACACTACAGTTTTTAAACTGCAACATTAACACCCCTCCTTCAGAGTGCAGGCACTGTACTTCCCATCTCCAGGACTCAAGTCCGGCCTGCCGGTTTCCCTGAATCCCTTCATAAATGTTACTTTGCTCACACTCCAACAGCACGTCAAGTATTAAAAAAACCCTTTTGTCTCCATTCACTCCTATCAAACACGCTCACGCATGCCTGCTGGGAAGTCCAAGCCCCTCGCACACAAAACCTCCTTTACCCCCTCCCTCCAACCCTTCCTAGGCCGACCCCTACCCCGCCTTCCTTCCACTACAGACTGATACACTCTTGAAGTCATTCTGTTTCGCTCCATTCTCTCACATGTCCGAACCACCTCAACAACCCTTCCTCAGCCCTCTGGACAACAGTTTTGGTAATCCCGCACCTCCTCCTAACTTCCAAACTCCCAATTCTCTGCTTTAAAATTCACAACCAAAAAATTTGCCCTCAGACATGACATCCCACTCCCCCTCCGGGCCTTCTCCCCCCCTGCAACATTCATCCCCCACCTTCAAAACCCAATATAAGAGGGGTTGGAAAAAAAAACCTCATACTTTTCCCCTTTTGGGCCCCAAGGACAAATTTTTCTTTGTCTCCACAACTCCTAAGTGCACCACTCACTTTTTTTTTCCCTCACAATTCTATGTTTTCACCTCATTTTTTCATAGACCCATCCGCTGACAGGGTCCCGTCCCAAAAATCTGAAAAATTTTTCACCTCCTCCATACCTCTCCCCCCCAATCTGATTTTTAAATTTTTAAATCACCTAATTTTTTTGTTATCCTCAAACCAAAACTTTTTCCCTTATTCCCCTTTTAATTTTTCTTCTTTTGCACACCCAACCAAAATTTCCCATCCACCAATCCCCTGCAACTTCTTTTCCCAAATCCCCAAAGCACAGTGTCATAAAGAAAAAGAGCAGCTGTGAAAAACCCCCCCCTTTTGTGTGATTTTTTTTATTTTTTAAAAAAACCCCAAACGCCCTCTTCCCCCCAAGGGGGGACCCCCCCAAAATTTACTTCTCTTACAACCCCATCTATAAATAAATTAAACCCCAGGGTTGACTTTCCACACCCACCCTTGTCAAAGGCCTCCCTTTTGGGGGGGGAAAAAAAATTTTCCCCCTTTTTCCCTACAACCTAATTTGACCCCACAACCCTTTCGTAAAAAATTTTTTACTGCTTTCAAAACCTACCTCCAACACCATACACTTGCAACACCCGGCCACATTGCCCCCCTTTTCCACCCTGTAAAAAAACCCCTTTTTTCCAAAATCCAAAAAAGGGCCACAAAGACCCCTTACCCTTTTATCTAAATACTTTTTTCACTTATATGTTTACTGTAAACAACCTGGTCCACACCCCCCCTACCTTTCCTAAACCCCCTTCCTTGTTAAATTCTGCTACCATTTCCTTCCCGTTTTACTTTTAATTCTTTAAATTTATAACTCTACCATACACTTTACCAGGTACACTCAACAGACTTACCCCCAAAATAATTTTTGACTCTCTTTTTTTTCCCCTTTGCCTTTAAAAAAGGAACAATTCATGCTCTCGGGCCAATCCCTAGGAAACCTTACCCTTTTTCCATACTTTTAAATTAAATAATTGAAACCAACCACTCCAAAACTATATCCCCACCTGTTTTTAAAACTTTTCAAATTTTTAAACCCCATAAACCCCCTTTTGCCTTACCCCCTTTAAATTTTAACCTACTGCCCACGAACTTCCCCCCCACTCCCCAAAAAGGGCTCTTCCTCACCCCCAACAAAAATTTTTTCCCCTTTTGCCCAAATACACAAAACAAAAGCTTCCCTATCTTCACCCAACATTTAAAAAATTCCTCAAAAATTCCTTCCAATTTTTCCCAATACCTCTAACTCTCCTTTAAAAACTCTCCCTCCTTTTTTTTAACTGACAAAACCATTTGTTCTCAAAAGGCTTTCTTAACTTGTTAATCTCATTTTCCCCAAAATTTTTTCTTATTTTCAAAAAAATTTTTGTTGATAACATCTCACCCACTACTAAATTTTTGCCTTTTTTTAAACATTGCTTCACCCACTCCCCTTAACTTCCCCTTTTTTTCTCCATAAACTCCCTTTCCCCCCTTGAAATAAATTCTATTTTGAAAAAACTTCTCATATGCTAACTTTTTTTTCCCCTTACTACTTTTCTTTTAACTCATCATTTCCCCCAAATTTCGTTTCCTTTTCCCCCCTCCCACCCATTTTTCCTTTAAACCCCACAAACTTCTGCGGGAACCCAAAACACTACTTTTTAAAGCCTCCCCCAAAATACCTTCGCCCCCCAAATTGCCTATCCCTCTCATTAGCCCATCTATCCCCCAATACTGTTTTTTTACTTCCCCCAATTGCCTCCTTTTTATTTTTAAAAACCTTAAACCTCTCTTTTTCCCTGATGCTTCTTTCTCCTTGTATCCCATCAAACCTTTTTTTTACTCCAGTGTAGCTACAACAAAATTTATCTGATATATTTTGGGGCCCCTCAAATAAACTGTAAAACCTGAAGTCTACTAAAAAGCCCTTTTAACCTACCAAAACAAATCCAACAAACTACGCTTTTTTCGCCCTACTTTCATATGGGTGTATACTTTTTAAATCCTTTTTTTTCTTAAAAATTTTTTTACCTATAACTAAACCCCTTTCTATACAAAGTTCAAAAAAAAAGGCTCCCTTTTTCATTTACACCGGCCCCCCCCCCCAAATTTTACCTCCCACCCCCCTCTAAAAGTTTTTTTCCCTATTTTAAAGAAAATTCAAGCCCCCAAAAACCAATTCTTTTCTCACTTGGGTTTCCAAAGGCCCCTATACATTCCTTAAAAACTCCCAAAATCTCTCTCTCCCCCTGAAATTTCTTCTTCTCCAGGTGCATAAAAGCTTATTATGCCCCTTCTCCCCCAAACCCCCTTTCCCTTTAAATTTTCCACATAATTTTTAAATTTTAAACACATTCCATAACCCTTTTTTCCTTTCCTTTCCCCCCCTTTTTAACCTGATAAATTTAAACTTTACGCTCCCCCTTCCTTTGCTCTAACTTCCCCAATCCCCCAAATTTAATCCCATTTTTTTCCCCCCCACTAAAACTCTCCAACCCCCTTTCAGCTTTTTTTCGCTTAGGGCCGGGACACCAACTTCTTTTCATTCAAAACATCAGCCCCCATCTTTTTCTTGTCATCCGCACTACATCCCCCCGCACTTTTTAAGAAAACCCCAGTTTTTATAAAGTTTTTCCCTTCTTCTCTTTTTTAGTAATTGTATACAGGGGAAAAGGGGGTTTCCCACCCATTGCCCCGGGATTTTAAATCGCCTCATACGACACGCAATTTGGGTTTTCCCGGGGAAAGATTCCCCCTTTCCCCTTTTCCCCCTTACAATAGAAAAAAATAAAAAAGAACAAGAGGGTATTTAGAAAAAAGGAAAAAACCTAGATGGGGGGTTATATATAATATGCAGGGGCGTGTCCCGTGAAGTGTGACCCAAAAATGTAAGGGAGGAGTAGCAAGAAAATCCCGTTACCCCTTTGCGTTTTATGGGCAGAAAAAAAAACCAGCAAACCTACCATCATGCAAAAAAGTTACAGGTTTTTTTTTTCACGCAAACTGGCAGGACGGTAGTACTTCCCTGGGTGGTTTTCCCGTCTACCAACCCCACTACCTGGGATACGTTTTTGGGAAAACACTGAGAAAATGAGGGGAAAAGCAGGGACCATAAAACTTCCCGCAGAACCCCCCCGTAAACAATGGCCGTTTTGTTTATGCTGTGTCTTTTAAAGGGTTTACCCTACTGATGCCTATTTGTAAAATTTAAATTTGAAAAATTTCAAGCGCATGTCCCTTTTAAAACCCTAATGGTCAAGTTTTTTGGAGTAGGATGCGGGCTACTGTGTCAAAAAAACTTTTCTTAGGTCAAAAAAAAAATTCCCAGAAGGGTATTCCTTATTTTTTCCCAAACTGGGGTAAAGCAATCTACATTTTTTTTGATTCCTCATTAAAAGGGTTTTAAATTTTCCCGAACCAAATTGGCGAGGGGGTTTAGTATTTTTTGGGTTTATAAAAGAAATAGTCTCCTTTCACCGAGTTTCTCAAAGATTTTTGGATAGCAATGGTAAGTTTGATAATTTTCCTATAGTTGTTTAAACCTGTAGGGGGCACCACCCTTTTTGTACTGGTGTAACCCTTTTTGCCTTCTTGAGTAGTTTTTCCCGGGGAAAGGGGCTAGTTTTTTAGTGACTTTTTAAAAAGTAAAAGAAAAAGCATCGAAAGGAAATGGGGGGCCCCTCGCTTGTAAAAATAATGGTGGGACATGAACAGAAATTCCCCGATTTTTTTTTAATACTTTATAATCTCTTTGGGCTTCTGTGGGGCTCATTGGTGGGAAGAAAAGGAATTTGGTTAAATTTCCCCTAGGTTTTGTCCCCCGGGATGGGGATTTTGGGGACGTGGATTTTTTTTGGCGGATTAATCCTATGGTTGAGGGGAAAAGTCGTTTATCCCTTTTTAGCTGTGGGCAGTGGGATGCCCGTGGGGTTTCAATTTGGGTTTTGTTAGGCAAAATTTTTTGTTTTTTTTTTCAGTTTGTGGGTCCCTAGAATTTTTGAGAGAGTGTTTTTTTAGGGCTTTTTTATATCTCCCTTGGTCAGTGAATCGCTGGAGTTTGTATAGTTTTTTTGCTTTTTTTTATTACTTTTTGGGGGAACTGAAAGAAAAAGGGTTTTTAAAAATATCTTTTTGTATTAAACCCTGTCTATATTCTTTTTTATAATTGGTGTTTCTTATCAAGGACTTCAGAATGGTGCTGGTTAGCCATGGGCAACCAAGCCGTTTGTTGTGATTGATCTTTTCGTTTTTATAGGACAATGTTTATTGTATAGTCTAAGTAATTTGTTAAGAAAAATGTCTGTCCAGTCATCAATACCATTGGCCTTGGAGAATTCTGTAGGAGACTCAACAGTCTAAATGAAACTTTGTTGTATTCAAGTGGTGGTTTACTAATGTTTGTCAAGAGGAAGGTAGGGTAGTGGTCTGTAGTGCTGTCTGTGATTATCCCTGATTTAAGGGGGGCTAGTATATTGGTCCATATGTGGTCTATTATGGTTACACTTCTCTCAGTGAGCCTGGTTGGTTTAGTTATTGTTGGTATGAGAAGTGTGTTGTTCATATTGTTGATGAAATCAGTTACAGGCTGATCATCTAGTAGGCCAAGGTTAAATGTTGAAAGTCCTCCAGCTAAGAGAAGGTGGTGCTTATTCATTTGTCTGTTTGTTATTAGTACCTTTAATTTGTCACTGAAATTTGGGATATTTGTGTGGGGTATCCAGTAAATGACACCAATTGTTATAGGAGTCTTAAGGTTTTTTACAATAAAATTAGCAAAAATGTATACCCCATATTCATCACTAAAGCAAGTGGTGCTAATACAAGATAAGTGGTTAGAGTAATAGATTGCAATACCACCCCCAACTTGGTATGGTCTGCAGTTGTGGATTGCTGTGTATCCTGGTAGAGGGTAGATATCTACTGTGTCCTGTTTAAGCTAGGTCTCAGTAAGAATAATGTCTTTAGTGATTCAAGGAGTGATGTTGTAGTTAAGTACTGATAGACTTTTAGCATTGTTTAGGATAGTGCTGGCTTGTGATGCTGTGTAATAAAGGCAGTTACTTTCCAATAGGTTTTGATTGGGTGTCAGATTATGGAGGTTTAGATCAGGGTCAAAGGATCAATCATCTTCTAGGTTTAAATTATGGTTATTTATATCCTGAATTGTGTGTTGAGTTCTAGTACTGAAATCTGTAGTGGTGGGAAGTTTGGACAAGTATATAGCTAAAGCATTTTGGTCATATATAGTATAGTCACTGATACACATAATGAAGTTGATGTTGTCTATGTGTTGTGCTGGAATGAGCTAAAGTACAGCTAATGAACAGAGAAAATGTTATTTTAGTGCCAGGAATGTCTGCATTGTTTATTCTGGACCCTATTTTGAAATTGGCATCTGTTGAAATTTGTGAAATTGGCCAAATTGCCAATTTCTGACCACTTTATTAGGTAGTTGAAATAAGTGAATGGGCAGTTTCTTGTACTCAGTTGACAGACTAGAAGTAAATAAGTTTTTTAATATACAGAAATATGTTACATAGATTATCATACATAGTAGCATATGTATAGAGAACCTGGGATAACCCAAAAAAGTCAGACAAAGTGACTTATTTCCAGTACCTTGCTTGTGGGCTTGCCATATATGATTTTTGGTAAATATTTTTTTTTTTCTCAGTTGTTTGCTGGGGTATCTCATTGAAACTTGGGTAGTGTATGATGGAAAGATGTTTCGTAATGTAAAAAAAAAAATAAAAAAGACGGACGATAAATAAAAAAAGTTACTTATCAACCTTAGCCGCCTCTTGCAGTATTTTTTTAATTTACGTTGCCCCATGATTTCTCCACGAAAAAATTTTTCACACTATGGTAAAAGGGGCACTCCCTCAACAAACCTCAAGTCATACCTCAAAACAGAACCCAAAAGTGAAAGAAAAGGGGGCAAACTTTTCTGCGCAACCAATTACAGTTGGTGTCCCACGGGGAAGGGGTTCCTTGGCCCTCTTCTTTTTCCCCTCCTTACATAAATGATTTTTTCCAAATGTTCGCAATTACTAAAAACCCACACATTTGCAGATACACTAAAATACGTCTTCTCTCACCCCGAGCCCATACACTAGCCAATATGAAAAATACCGAAAATTTCAAAAAAAATATCACCTGGATGAGGACTAACAAACTTACACTAAAAAATTGGGCAAAACTACTTTATTTAGTTTGGTAACAGAGCTACAGATGTCCCTCTTAACATAATATAAACGGAAAACCCTATCACAAAACTAACAGAGGAAAAAATTTTTGGAACCACCTTTTATAATAGACTCAAAAATTTTACACATAACAACAAATTTCTAAAAATTTCCAAGCCCGTAGGCATACTAAAAAAAATTAAAATACGGTACTATGTTCCACAGTCAGCCCTCCTGGCCCTATTCACTTCTTATTTACCCTATCTCACCTATGGAATTTGTGCATGGGGCTCAACAACAATTAACCATCTCAGACCACTAATTACCCAACAAAAGGCTGCAGTTAGAATGATAACAAATTCTCACTACAGGCAGCACACTCCACCAATATTCAATACACTAAACCTACTCCACCATACAAAACATCCATACTTATTATGCACCTATACATACATAGAACACTTAACTTGATATTAACCCTCCCTCAAACATCTCTTGCCAACCTCAACAGAACAATGACCATAACACAAGGCACAGATCACTCTTTGATGTTCCTCGTGTTCATCTCACACTATGCAAAAACTCAATGCACATAAAGGCCCTAAAATCTGGAATTCATTACCTGTAAATATAAAAGAAACACTACTGTTTTAAATTCAAGTCTCTACTCAAAGATCACTTACTCACCCAAAACCAAATAAATACTGAATAACTGAACCTTATAAATTGTATATCTTAAATGTTTCTCACAATTATATCACATAAATGTTAAACCTAAAACCGAATCTAACTTTTATTATTTTTTAAATACACTACCTAACAGAATCCTTCATATGACTGAATGCAACCATATGACCTGTCTTTGTAATACTCACTTGTGCTTTATAGTAATCTGTTTACATTAATGTTTTATCACTGACTTCATCATTGCTTAGTTAATCTTAAGTTAATTTTAAGCCAGCCCGTAATGCTATGCATAGTATAAGTGGCTTTGGCATGCTGCTCTTATCTGTATTTTTTTTGTACCTCTGTATGTGTGCTCAAATTTATAATAAATAAATAAAAAAAATAAATATGTTTTTTATGGTTGTATTCTTATTTTTTGGGACTCATTTAATAGAATGGAAGATATATTACAGAAATAGACATGATTTTGATTGCTTTCATGACGAAAAGTACCTTGAAATTGGGCTCAAAGTAGCGGAAATGTTCAATTTTTGCCGATGTTCAATGAACTTTGTGTAAGTCAAGTTGGTTAAGTTTATTAAGCGTATTCTAACCTAACCACTCTGTAATCCAGCAAACTCAGTAATCCGGCACACTACAGGTCCCAATGATACTGGATTTGTGATGGAGGACCTGTATTACACAAGTTACTCACCCAAGTTTATACTCGTTTGTACTTCTATGATGCTGTGGTCAGAGAATATTGTTTTTGTGATTATGTCTCTGAATAGTTCATTGTTGTCTGCATAGATCAAATCCAGTGCATTTCCACTACTAGTGAGATGTATTATCTGGTGGCTCGGTGTAAATTTTTCAAGAAGGTTCATTAAGTTCCTGGTATGTACCTGTTTAACCAGTGTGCTCCCATGAACTATTCTGTAAATATGTTGTGATGAACTATCTTCCACTTTACATTTGGGAAGATGAAATCTCCAAGGATGATAATATTCAGTGTGAGGTTTGCAAGCCTTTCAAGACAGCTATCTACCTTCTTTGTCTAATTCGTGAATTTCTTAGCCACTGTTGATAGTTTATATACAAGGAAAATTATGAGATTCCTGTTTTCCACTTTAATACCTAGAACTTCTATTGTATCATTCAATGAATTCAACAGCTCTGTGCAAGAAAAAGTACCTTTCACAGAGTCCTACTCCTTCCTGTGACCTATTAACTCTGTCACATCTATACATAATATAGTTATCATTATCTAACCACCCAAATTATTATTATTATAATCAAAAAGAAGCACTAAGCCACAAGGGCTATACAGTGCTGTTAACCACCCAAAACATTCCCTGTATGTGGTTCTGGAAATGCTCCAAACATGGCATTACTTCTGTGAGGAGCCCACTAATATAGCTAACTCAATCATTTTTCTCTGATTTCAAACCCTGAATGTTTGCAAAAAAGAAACAGGATTTAGCATAGGGATATTCTGGTTTGGTGTGTAATGCACCACTCATGGCACCTGCTGCATATATTTTTGCATTCTCCAGTACTGATTGTGCATTTGCCTGTTGTAGTGTGACCATGAGTGGCATATTTTGTCCTACTGCTGTGCATCTCAGTACCAAATGTTGCTCTTCCCTGTTTGTACCCTTTTTTAGATCTGCATGTTTCTTTTTTCCATCGATAAAAAATGCTGTTCATTTTTTTACACTGCTGCTTTCTCAGTAGTGTCACATTCATTTCACACAAGTCTGGGTAGCTAAGGTTGTAACATTCTATCACCTGCACTGAAGATTTTCACATCTCTGGATGGAAGTACCTGCATTTGTTTTCAAAGCAACACTTCCCCTTTCTTATCATATGCGAACATTTATAGGCTTGTTGATACTAGCATCTCCTCTCATATATGCACATCCCTTTAGTGCAGTATTTGCATGACTTTATTGGCTACATTTGCTGTAGTAAGCTCCACACTTTCTGAGAGGTGATCTGGATTTTTCTTGTTTACCTTTTCCTGAGCATATTTCTCCATTACAATGATGTCACAATGTGCATATTACAACCCAAGAGTCCAAATGGCCTGTTATCCTGGGTGTAAAGGGAGCAAAATAAACACAGCAGAAAAGTTTTGACTTATATTATCCTTCACCAATTTAGAACAGAAGTATGTACACTATATACACTATGCACAGTGATAGGTATTAGTGCACTCCACAGTAAGCAAGGCAGAATAGAAGCCACTAGAGAGAAGACCGTGCTTCAACCAGCTCTAGAATGGGAATGACAAGGGCAGACAGGAGAGTGGTACCCACATAACCTCTGCGATTGCCAAAACCATCTTCTCATTGGCTGGAACCTGGGTACTGGTTGAACGACGGGGCCCTATCGTCAACCCTCAGTCACCTGGTTCACTGATTGGGGGAGATAGCCTGTAAATGAGGATGTGTACATGTGCCGAATAAAGGTTACGTACTCTTTGCATGCCACACCCCCACCCCGAGAGGCTCAGGATCAGGCTCCCACTTCTCAGTGGTAACCGTGCCGCCATGGCACAAAATAATGGGACCGCCTTTCCTCTCAACCATCCACCTCTTAGATAGAGCTCAGCTTTTCTTGTGACAAAAAGCCAAACCCTAAACTCAGAGTGAGACACCAGACAGTCGGGCTAGCTTAGGTCCAAGACACGGGCAGACGGTAGCCCGCATCCCCTCACTAAAAAAAAAAACCCACACCAGGGGATAAAAAAAAAAAGAGCTTGGAAGGGGTTACCACAAGTAACCTAACACATCCTAACCTAATATATAATTATTATAAATAATATTGTTAGACTCTCGATAAAGAGTCTGCCAACATATTTTCTTTGCCGGCAATATGTACAATTCTCAGAAAATATGGTTGCAGTCTTATCGTCCATCGCATGAGCCTTGTGTTGTGGTTCTTCATGGTTTGGAGATATACTAGAGGATTGTGATCACTGTAGACAGTGACCACCTGCGAAGTTTGTCCCACGTATACATCAAAGTGCTCCAAAGCCAGTACCAGTGCGAGGGCTTCTTTTTCAATGGTAGAGTAAGCCCTCTGATGCGGCTGGAACTTGGCCGAAAAAAAAGGCTACAGGCTGCAACTCCTTGGCCCCGTTTTGCAACAGTACTGCCCCAACCCCAGACTCACAAGCATCAACCTGTAATGAGAAAGGTTTGGAGAAGTCTGGAGACAAAAGAATGGGTGCAGTACACAATAATCTTTTTGCTTTGTCAAAAGCATCTTGCAAAACTGAAATCCAAATAAAAGGAACTTTGTGACTGGTAAGAGAGGTAAGAGGAGCTACAATATCTGAGAAATTCTTACAGAATCTTCTGTAAAATCCTATCATGCCTAGGAAACGTTGAAGAGATTTCCTATCATGTGGAACTGGATAATCTTTAATGGCAAGAGCTTTAGCAAGTTTAGGAGCAACTTTACCACTACCTACTTCATGGCCTAGAAAAGTAACAGTGGCCTGGCCAAAGGAAGACTTAGATGAATTAACAGTTAAATGGGAACTCTGAAAGGTCTCAAAAAGAGCCTTAAGCCTAAATAGGTGTTGATCCCAAGTATCAGACACCACAACAATATCATCCAGGTATGCTGCCTTGCCTTCAAGTCCTTTAACCCTTTGAGGGTCGACAGGCCCTCTCCGAAACTCGTTCTCAGGGTCGGCCAAATTTAAAAAAAAAAAAATTATTTTCTCTTATGAAAAGATAGAGAATCTTTTCCCGATCATAAAGACACCAAAAGTTTGAAATTTGATAGAAAACTTACGGAATTATGCTCTCGCAAAGTTAGCGGTCTCGGCGATTTTTACGCATCGGCGATTTTGCCCACTTTGAGCCCCATTTTCAGCCAATTTCGCTGTACTAGTCGACAAAAAACATGAATATTTCGCTAGAACTCCATTTTTTCTATCGAATGGGTGCAAGAAACCACCCATTTATGAAATTCAACTATCCAGTACAGTGGTCAGAATTTAGCAATTTTGCCAATTTCACACAAATTTCAAAAGATGCCAATTTCCGAATAGGGTCCAGAATAAACAAGAAAGACATTCCTGGCACTAAAATGACATTTCCTCTAGTCATTAGTCACGTCTCAAGGCCCCTCTTATATTCTTTTGCTTTCCATTTTGAATTTTTATTCTCACAAAAAATATAAGATTTACTGTTATGCAGACTACTGCATTAGTGTAAAAAATGGTATAAATATTATTGGTGCACTTGTGAAAGAATATTAGACTCACCAGTTGACGTGTATTGCACGCTTGGCACGATTTGTTTACTTTTGAAGTTTGGTAAAAATCGAACATTTCTGCTACTTTGAGCTCAATTTCAAGGCACCTTTCATTGTAAAACCAGCCAAATCATCTCAATTTCTGTAATATGTCTTCCATTCTATAAAATGAGACCAAGAAAACTAGAATACAACAATAAATACCATACGAAAATACACTGCAAAGTCGCTGATTTATTCCAAAAAAATGGTCAAAGTTTTTTTTTTCTCATTATGCACTGTGTGCTGCAGGATTTTTTTTAGACTGTGCACACTGACCACATAGACCCATTCTTTCATATGAAGGCCTACCAGCTTTCTCCCACTAGATTTGAGGCCGCTAGAATTTATGCGTACTAGTACATCAAAAACCCCTACGCGTAAGACGTACTAGTACGACGAAAACCCTCAAAGGGTTAATAGCCTGATGGATAAGTTTCTGGAATGAAGAGGGGGAGTTTTTCATTCCGAAGGGGGTAACTGTATACTGATAATGACCTCCTGGAATTACGAAGGCAGAGATTTCCTTCGCCTCATCCATCAAAGGTACCTGATAGTAACCTTTAAGGAGATCTAACTTGGATACAAAAGTAGCCTTACCCACAAAGTCGATTACGTTATCCAGACGAGGAAGAGGGTAAGCATCTGTGATTGTGACCTCATTCACCTTACGGTAGTCTGTACACATACGAAACCCTCCATCAGCTTTTTTAACAAGGATGCACTGTGAAGCCCATGGACTAGACGACTCCTCCACTAAACCATGCTCTAACAGAAATTCTACATCCTGCTGAAGTAGTCTCTGCTTTTCAGGATTAGCTCTGTAGGGGGAGACTTTAATAGGTTTAGAGTTTCCCACATCTACATCATGATAACCTAACGTACATTTTTTCGACACATCCGGAAAAATATCAGGGTATGACTGTAGAAGCGCAGTTAAACTTGTTGCTTGAATTTCAGACAGCCCCACCATTAACCCTTTGAGGGTCGACAGGCCCTCTCCGAAACTCGTTCTCAGGGTCGGCCAAATTTAAAAAAAAAAAAAAATTATTTTCTCTTATGAAAAGATAGAGAATCTTTTCCCGATCATAAAGACACCAAAAGTTTGAAATTTGATAGAAAACTTACGGAATTATGCTCTCGCAAAGTTAGCGGTCTCGGCGATGTTTACGCATCGGCGATTTTGCCCAGTTTGAGCCCCATTTTTGGCCAATTTCGCTGTACTAGTCGACAAAAAACATGAATATTTCGCTAGAACTCCATTATTTCTATCGAATGGGTGAGAAAACCACCCATTTATGAAATTCAACTATCCAGTACAGTGGTCAGAATTTAGCAATTTTTGCCAATTTTTCACACAAATTTCAAAAGATGCCAATTTCCGAATAGGGTCCAGAATAAACAAGAAAGACATTCCTGGCACTAAAATGACATTTCCTCTAGTCATTAGTCACGTCTCAAGGCCCCTCTTATATTCTTTTGCTTTCCATTTTGAATTTTTATTCTCACAAAAAATATAAGATTTACTGTTATGCGACTACTGCATTAGTGTAAAAAATGGTATAAATATTATTGGTGCACTTGTGAAAGAATATTAGACTCACCAGTTGACGTGTATTGCACGCTTGGCACGATTTGTTTACTTTTAAAAGTTTGGTAAAAATCGAACAATTTCTGCTACTTTGAGCTCAATTTCAAGGCACCTTTCATTGTAAAACCAGCCAAATCATCTCAATTTCTGTAATATGTCTTCCATTCTATAAAATGAGACCAAGAAACTAGAATACAACAATAAATTACCATACGAAAATACACTGCAAAGTCGCTGATTTATTCCAAAAAAATGGTCAAAGTTTTTTTTTTCTCATTATGCACTGTGTGCTGCAGGATTTTTTTTAGACTGTGCACACTGACCACATAGACCCATTCTTTCATATGAAGGCCTACCAGCTTTCTCCCACTAGATTTGAGGCCGCTAGAATTTATGCGTACTAGTACGTCAAAAACCCCTACGCGTAAGACGTACTAGTACGACGAAAACCCTCAAAGGGTTAAAGGGCTAGGGTCCTTGAGGAGGACAGAGTTTGGAAGTTTAACATTAATTTCAGAAATAGAGTGCAAAGAGTCAGAGTCGTCCTCAGAGGAAGAGGACAGAGTCATTACTGGGACTTTATCTGGTGTATGAAAAGATTTTAATTGATTAATGTGGTAAGTTTTAGTTTTTGAGGTCTTATCAAGGGGAGATACCACATAATTTACATCAGATAATTTACTTATAATTTGCATAGGTCCCGTAAATCTAGCTTTCAAGGTGTGGCCAGGTATAGGTTCCTGCACCAACACCTTGTCTCCTGGATGGAAGGAGCAGAATTGTGCATTTCTGTCATACCTCTGTTTCATCTTATTTTGAGCTGCCTTTAGGTTAGCCTTGGCTAACTGACGTGCCACCTGCAACCTTGAAGAAGGGTTGTAGAGTGTTGAGCTAACGTCTTCTCCCATCCATCCTTCTTTGAGCACCCGAAGTGGACCTCGTACATTGTGCCCAAAGATCAGCTCAAACGGACTAAACCTGGTAGACTCTTGCACCGTTTCTCGTACTGAGAACAACAACAAAGGTAATGATTCATCCCAGTCTGTAGGAAAATGCATGCAAAAAGTTCTCATCATGGTTTTTAACGTCTGATGGAATCTTTCCAAGGCGCCTTGGGACTGAGGATGATAGGCAGTGGATAAGTTGTGGATTATCCCTAATCTAGCTAATGCTTCCCTAAATGCTTTGGCAGTGAAGTTAGTACCTTGATCACTTTGAATAGTTTTAGGAATGCCAAAACAAGAAATAAATCTTGTTAAAGCTTTGAGAATAGCTTTAGTATTAATACTGTGCATGGGAATTGCTTCAGGGTATCTAGTTACTCTATCCATAATGGTAAATAAATACTCAATTCCCAACTTTGACCTATAATTCAATCTGCAAAAGGTTCTCCATCAGCAGGTATAGGTTGAAGAGGTGCAGGTTTAATGGAATGTCCAGGTTTCCCTACTTGCTGACATTCTCGGCAACACCGGATATGATTCTTCACATCCTGCTTTAATTTTGGGCAATAAAATTCTTTTGTGATTCTATATAAGGTTTTAGTAATTCCTAAGTGACCTAATGAAGTATTATGAGCTATATTCAATATTTGAGGTCTAAACTTTGTTGGAACTACTAACCTGTCAGACAATTGCCGGCCCTCTATCTCCTTACCAGTCTCAGTGCAGATCAAATAGTCATTTTTAAGTTCACACTTGACTGGATGATCCAAAGAGGATTTACCCATAGCTGCCTGAAAAGCGAAATTTAAAGAATGGTCCTTTCGTTGTTCCTCCAGGAAGGACAGTCCCTCGGGTGGCATGGAAACAGAGATATCTGGCAATCCTGCAACCTTAGAATAGGAAGGCTTGATCTACGAGGCCCCGGCCGGTTTTCCTCGTAAAACAACGTGGCTATTCCGAGATTGGATTCGTCCAAGGATAGGTCAACATTCTCGCCAGACAACCCTTGGGATGTTGCCCAAGTTATGGCCACCACCGGAGAAGAATTAATCATTATGGGTTCAGGACATACACTAGCAGTGGTAATGTTATTACCCAGTAATAACATGGCATCTTTCATTGGGAATCCTTCGGATACACCCACAGTCAAGTACCCAGTGTAATATTTGCACTGTACATAAATTTTATGCGAAGGGACAGGATATATAGCTCCTCCAAATGCTTGCAATAAAACAGAGGAATTCAAGGAAGTGTTCTTTGAAAGGGGTAATATTCCCTCTCTTATAAGTGAGCAATATGCTCCAGTATCTCTAAAGGTTTTGACTTCAGTTGTTTCGAAGTTTTCCTGAAGGGAAGTAAGACTCTTACAATAATAAGGGGCCATCCCTTTTTCTACTTTTCTCAGGGACATGTTACTAGGGATATTAAAGATTTTCCCAGTGGGACGGATGTGACCTACTTTATTACAGAGGAAGCAGACGACAGGCTTGTCCTTTACTCCCTGCTGACGTTGCAACTGGTGTCTCTCTGGATACTGTTGTCGAGATGCACCATGTTGAGTAGTTTCTCTCTCACCAGGTGGACCATAAGTTGAGAAGCATGGCTCACCAGGTGACTTAGTTGGCTGACGTAGACGTTCTCCCTCCGGCTGGCACTTCATTCTCCAAGGTTGGCGATCTCTGCTCATGCCAGGGTGTTGAAAAAGAGAGACGGGACTGCTCGGACAAGGAGCGGTTAGTTTCAAAGCTATCAGCCAACCTGGCTGCCTCCAATGCAGTGGTTAAGTCACGATCCTGCAGAAAGACTCGAACCTCTGGTCCCACAGACTCCAGAAGGTTGTCAATCAGAATAAGCTGCACAAGATCATCGAAGGTAGCAACACCACTTGCTTTATACCAGCTGGTAAAAGCTTTGGTCTACTGTCGCACAAAATCAACCAGGGATTGACCAAGCTGTCATCTGCCTAGCTTAAAAAACTTCCGATACTTAGCTGGGATACAAGTATATGCTCCCAACACTGTGGTCTTCACTACTTTATAATCGGAAAAATCAGTGTCATTTAACACTGACGTAAATTCCTGTGCCTTACCAAACAATGCTGTGTGAACCAACGATGCCCAATGCTGTTCCGGCCACCTGATTTTCAAAAGCTTCGAAAAATTTTTCTGGTTCGGCCTCATTGAAGCGGGGAACAAGCTGTACTGCTTTCTGTAAACTAAAGTCATTTACAGAATGCGAAAACTGCCTCCTTTCTTTTTCCCAATCAAATTCTTCCTTTGCAAATGCTCTCTGTTCCCTAGTCTGCTCAAGATTGATTTTTGCCAGCTCAAGTGCCAACGCCGCTGATTCACCTTGAGACAACCCTACTGCACTATACTGACGATTTTGCTCTGTTGATATATCATCTTCCTCCTGCGAGAACATAGGAGCTTTTTCCCTAGCTCCCATAGAAGGAGGAGCCTGATGTGCCATCTCTTCTTCTCGAAGTTTGTTAGTGATCAGGGAACGCAGTTGCGCAGCTGTGAGAGTGCGTTCGTAATTAATGCCAATGGAACGAGCAATTTGCTAACAACACTGTAGGGACAATTTAGGTAGGTTAAACAAAGTATATGCCGACACCAGACGTCTGACTCGTATAGGTGGCATACCACAATGTATAAGTTATTTGCTATGCACAGTACGATTGCAGAATACCCCAACGTAACACGTTATTTGCAGAACACGCTTAGCTATGCACAGTACGATTGCAGAATACGCATACAAGGTGGATATGCAATAGCAAAGCTGACTGCAAAATCTTCACACTGAACAGGCTAGTAGCGAGCTGTTGAACGATCACACAATAGCAAGGCTGATCATAGCAAAGCAACTGACACGCAAAATTTGTAAAGCGTTGGCAATGCTGAATGCAATGCCAGATAGCAAGCTACACTCTGTTCAACAAGATTGACCATACCAAAGCGAGCACACCGAACAAACTAGTATCAAGCTGTTGAACGATCACACAATATCAAGGCTGATCATAGCAAAGCAACTGACACGCAAAGTTTGCAAAGCATTGGCAAAGCTAATGCAATGCCAGACAGCAAGCTACACAATGTTCCTGCTTCCAACTTCACCCTAGGCTCAACCCTTTCTCTAAGTCCAGCTTCAGCTCTCAGACAGGCTACCCATATTACAACCCAGGAGTCCAAATGGCCTGTTATCCTGGGTGTAAAGGGAGCAAAATAAACACAGCAGAAAAGTTTTGACTTATATTATCCTTCACCAATTTAGAACAGAAGTATGTACACTATATACACTATGTACAATGATAGGTATTAGTGCACTCCACGGTAAGCAAGGCAGAATAGAAGCCACTAGAGAGCAGACCGTGCTTCAACCAGCTCTAGAATGGGAATGACAAGGACAGACAGGAGAGTGGTACCCACATAACCTCTGCGATTGCCAAAACCATCTTCTCAATGGCTGGAACCTGGATACTGGTTGAACGACGGGGCCCCATCGTCAACCCTCAGTCACCTGGTTCGCTGGTTGGGGAGATAGCCTGTAAATGAGGGTGTGTACATGGGCCGAATAAAGGTTACATACTCTTTGCATGCCACAGTGCACAACAATGAACAAAAAGCCTCTTCAACAAGCTATCATGAAATCGCCACATCACCAGGAGGACGACACTGTGACTCCACTGGATCTTCACCTTGTCTCTGTGCAATAAAAATTATCTTGACACCTCACACACAGCAGAGACAACAGCAAGGGAGGTGAAAGACACAGTCATGGTTGACATGATAACCAACAGCAGAGGTTAGGTGAGGTATTGTTTGTCATGCAACAGGAAAAGTGTTTCCTGATGCAGATCTTTGTAACATGATGGCCCGTAACTGGAGCTTTTGGTCATGTGACTAAGGCCTTCCACTGGCTTACAGGTCCACCCCTTTAAAAATTATGGTTATACTTGTATCCATTAGACAACAGAGGAGTTGCACCAGGCTGACATATCCCAGCCATAAACTTGCAGCAGGCAGAAGTGGAGTCTGTGCTGGCTTAATAAGCCACTGGCTTAGAAATGGGTTGTAATAAAGTTGGTAGAATTAACGACAATATGTAAAGTAAAAGGACACAAGTGCAACTAATGTGACATTTTACTGTGGCAATGTTTTGCTCTCCAGGAGCTTTGTCAAGCCCTTACAAACAGTACATGGACACAGAGGGTATATATAGGCTCAGAGTGAGGTGCAATAATAATAATAATAATAATAATAATAATAATAATAATAGTAATACTGCTGCTGCTGCTGCTGCTGCTGCTGCTGCTGCTGCTGCTGCTGCTGTTGCGGCTGTGGCGGCTGCGGCGGCGGCGGTGGTGGTGGTGGTGCAATATGTTAGAACAATTAACTTGCACATGAGTAAAGGATATAAAAGCTATTACTCGGGAAACATAAAAATGGTTTGACAAATAATTCTGTTGGAGGCTGGATAGAGAAGGCCTGTTTCAATGTTCATTCTCTGTAATGTGCTTGTGTAGTATTAACAGGAGAGACTATGTGATGGCAGGGTTTACTGTTTTCAGGAGGATTCTTGCTAAGTCTTCAGAGATAGTGAAGCTGCCTTTATTTTGTTTAATTGTATTAGAAACAGCTATTAGTGAAGATTCAAGACACTTGCGTCTGCGGAAATTAGTTTCTTTGATCACTAGTTGGGCGTCTCTGAACTTCATGAGATGACTGGTGGAATTTTGGAATTGTTCAAGTTATCATTCCTACATGCATAAATGTGTTCACCGAGGCGGGTGTCGAGGTTTCTTGCCGTTTCACCTATATAAATCTTGTCGCAGCCTCCACAGGGAATAGTGTAAACCCCTGCGTTGACTGGTTCGTGGTGCTTGGATTTTGTTCTGGTTAGATCCTTTATTGAAGTGCTGGAAGCAATGGCGACTCTGGTGTTAGCTTGTGAAAGTACTTTAGAAACGTTCAGTGCAACCTGGCTGTTGGGAAGAATTATAACTTTGTTGGGAGTGGTGTTGGTGCGTGGAGAATTAATGATCTGAAGGGCTCTTTTCTTGCAGTCTTTGATGAAAAAGGAAGGAAAATGTAAATCTGTGAAGGTTCGGTGAATGTATGTACATTTTTCGTCAAGAAGCTCAGGACTACAAATTCGGTATGCTCTTAGAAAAAACCCGATGATGATGCCTCTTTTGGTCTTAGTATCTTGACTGGAATAGAAGTGTGTGAGATCATTTTTATTGGTAGGTTTCCGATAAACTTGAAATCAAGGCTGTTGTCTACTTTGTGAATGAGGACATCGAGGAAAGGTAGCTTGTCATTGGATTCTTCTTCTAGTGTAAACTGGATTGCTGGTTCAACTGCGTTGAGCCTTGCCTGTCGATTCCGTACATCAGAATGTTTGGGAGTTATTACGAGGACATCGTCCACATAACGTAACCAAGTGACGCTTGAAGGGATGAAGTTGGTGAAGTGTTCGAACTCTAGGTATTCCATGTACAAGTTGGCTAGGACGGCACTGATGGAGGACCCCATTCCCATGCCGTAGGTTTGTTTGTAGAGCCTGTTATTGAAAGAAAAACAGCTGAAATTAACACAGAGTTCAATTCAGTCAACAAAATCTCCGGGAGGTAGAGGAAGATTAAGGTCCTGGTTGACTTTACGTCATAGAACCTCGATGGCTTTTGTGGTAGGTACTTTTGTGAAGAGGGAAGTCACGTCCAAACTGCTTAGTTTCTTGTTACAGATGGAGAGGTTTTGGATGCGGTTGAAAAGGTCGCTTGAATGTTTAAGATGAGAGGGGCTGATGGTCCCCAAAGGCAGGAAAGATGTTTGGCAAGAACTCCGGCTAGTTTGTGTGGTGCACTGCCTATACCTGACGTGACTGGTCCAAGAGGAATATTATGTTTATGGGTCTTGGGTAAACCATACATGTGTGCTGCTTTAGGGTTGCTGGGTAACAAGTACAGAAGTTTCTTCCCTTCTCTTGTGCATTTGAGTATTTGTCTGGCTTTGTATAGAAAATCTTTGGTGAGTGTCTCCCACTGTTGAGTGCTGATGGGTTCATATGTATACTGATCATTCAAGAGGTCCATCATTTTGGTGTTGTAGTCACTGGTGTTGAGTATGACGACTCCACCTCCTTTGTCGGCGGTGGTGACGACAATGTTGGGGTCGTTGGCGAGGTCCTTAAGGGCAGTGATATATTGTTTCTAATACAATTAAACAAAACAAAGGCAGCTTCACCATCTCTGAAGTCTTAGCAAGAATCCTCCTGAAAACAGTAAACCCTGCCATCACATAGTCTCTCCTGTTAATACTACACAAGCACATTACAGAGAATGAACATTGAAACAGGCCTTCTCTATCCAGCCTCCAACAGAAATATTTGTCTAACCATTTTTATGTTTCCCAAGTAATAGCTTTTATATCCTTTACTTATGTGCAAGTTAATTGTTCTAACATATTGTATTACTACTACTACCACTAGTATTGCACCTCACTCTGAGCCTTTATATACCCTCTGTGTCCATGTACTGTTTGTAACAGCTTGATAAAGCTCCTGGAGAGCGAAACATTGCCACAATAAAATGTCACATTAGTTGCACTTGTGTCCTTTTACTTTACATATATGGCTTGAAATATGGCTTGCCTGACAAGAACTGAGCTGAACAGGAATGTTCACAGCAGGAAAAAAGCAGAGCCACACTGGTTTAGAGGCTATGCCAGCTTGCAGACATACAGGCTGGCTTAGTGGAAGCTGGACTGGTTTAAAGGTGGCATAAGTTGGCTTTAAGCCCAATCCTTCTTGTAAATGATCATGAGGTGGGTGGGTGGGTGGGTGGGTGGGTGGGTGGGTGGGTGGGTGGGAGGGAGGGAGGGAGGGAGGGAGGGAGGGAGGGAGGGAGGGAGGGAGGGGAGGGAGGAGGGGAGGGAGGGAGGGAGGGAGGGAAGGGAGGGAGGGAAGGGAGGGAGGGAAGGGAGGGAGGGAGGGGAGGGAGGGAGGGAGGGAGGGAGGGAGGGAGGGAGGGAGGGAGGGAGGGAGGGAGGGAGGGAGGGAGGGAGGGAGGGAGGGGAGGGAGGGAGGGAAGGGAGGGAGGGGGGGAGGGAGGAGGTGAGGGAGGGAAGGGGGAGGGGGGAGAGAGAGAGAGAGAGAGAGAGAGAGAGAGAGAGAGAGAGAGAGAGAGAGAGAGAGAGAGAGAGAGAGAGAGAGAGAGAGGAGAGAGAGAGAGAGAGAGAGAGAGAGAGAGAGAGAGAGAGAGAGGAGGGGGGGGGGGGGAGGACTGCAGCAGCATTCATGGGTGAATGACAGCTGGTTTTATTTATTTTACTATGTTGTTGTGTTGTTACTGCTGTGTTAGTTTTAGTGCTTGCTTTGTAGCTTCTTGTTTATTGTTGTTATTGTTGATAATAAGGATAACATTTATAGTTGCTGACGTATTGGTGTTGTTATTATTATTATTATTATTATTGCAGACTATATAATTTTTCCCTTATTACTGCTATGATACACAATGACTGCTTCCACACTCCACTAATGACACTTCAGAGTGTAAACTTCACAATGTTTGATATTTATGTGGTGAATGAAGCTAAAACCCAATCTAACTTTATTATTTTTTAAATACACTACCTAACAGAATCACTACCTAACTGAATGCAACCATATGACCTGTCTTTGTAATACTCACTTGTGCTTTATAGTTATCTGTTTACATTAATGTTTTATCACTGATTTCATCATTGCTTAGTAGCAGCGCTGTATAATCCTTGTGGCTTAGCGCTTCTTTTTGATTATAATAATAATAATAATCATTGCTTAGTTAATCTTAAGTTAATTTTAAGCCAGCCCGTAATGCTATGCATAGTATAAGTGGCTTTGGCATACTGCTCTTACCTGTATTTGTTGTACCTCTGTATGTGTGCACAAATTGGAAATGAGCCATTTTAGTGTCAGAAGTCTAAACACAAGATGGAAACTTTCAACATAGCAAAGAAACAATTTTAGTGTTTTCTGAGGTTATTACGAGCTGCGTCGCTATAACATTAATATACAGCTATTCCTGCTTACTTTATTAATCAGCGTCTCGAGGATTAGCTGTGAAGAATTGCTTAATGGATCATGTTGGTGGAAACTACGAAATAATTGTCGGCGAGTTCTGAAGGTTTAGTTGTTATGATGGAGGACAACCATCATACACCTGCCGCTCTCTCTTGTTGTACCAGTGTACACTTGTCATACCAGCACACACCTGTACCATCACACATTCTTGTTGTACCAGCATACACTCTTGTACCATCAAACCCTCTTGTTGTACCACTACACCCTCTTGTTGTACCACCACACCCTCTTGTACCACTATACCCTCTTGTTGTACCACTACACCCTCTTGTTGTACCAGCACACCCTCTTGTACCACTACACCCTCTTGTTGTACCAGCACACCCTCTTGTACCACTACACCCTCTTGTTGTACCAGCACACCCTCTTGTACCACTACACCCTCTTGTTGTACCACCACACCCTCTTGTACCACCACACCCTCTTGTTGTACCAGCACACCCTCTTGTACCACCAAAAAATCTTGTTGTACCACCACACTCTCTTGTTGTACCACCACACCCTCTTGTACCACCACACCCTCTTGTTGCACCACCACACTCTTGTACCACCACACCCTCTTGTTGTACCAATGGCATAAGAATTACGAGCCCATTGGCACACATAAATTCAATGATGATCTAGTTGCCACTGTACTCACAGATCAAGTGGGCAGGAAAAGAAAACATAAACCTCCCACTATAAATGCGTGAGTTTGTGTATGAGTGTTTGTGTGTGTGTGTGTGTGTGTGTGTGTGTGTGTGTGTGTGTGTGTGTGTGTGTGTGTGTGTGTGTGAGTGTGTGTGTGTGTGTGTGTGAGTGTTTGTGTGTGTGTGTGTGTGTGTGTGTGAGTGTGTGTGTGTGTATGTGTGTTTGTGTGTGTGTGTGTGTGTGTGTGTGTGTGTGTGTGTGTGAGTGTTTGTGTGTGTTGTGTGTGTGTGTGTGTGTGTGTGTGTGTGTGTGTGTGTGTGTGTGTGTGTGTGTGTGTGTGTGTGTGTGTGTGTGTGTGTGTGTACTCACCTATTTGTACTCACCTATTTGTGGTTGCAGGGGTTGAGTCTTAGCTCCTGGCCCCGCCTCTTCACCGGTTGCTACTGGGCCCTCTCTCTCCCCGCTCCATGAGCTTTATTAAACCTCGTCTTAAAACTGTGTATGGTTCCTGCCTCCACTACGTCATTTTCTAGGCTATTCCACTGACCAGCCGGGCTGTGGCTCGTACGTTGGTTCGCGTGCAGCCAGCAGCAACAGCCTGGTTGATCAGGCTCTGATCCACCAGGAGGCCTGGTCACAGACCGGGCCGCGGGGGCGTTGACCCCCGGAACTCTTTCCAGGTAAACTCCAGGTATGACTGAAGAAATACTTCTTAATATCTCTCTGACTCATTTGTGTCTTCAACTTCCAATTGTGGCCTCTTGTTTCTGCGTCCCCTCCCTGGAACATCCTGTCTTTGTCCACCTTGTCTATTCCACACAGTATTTTATATGTCGTTATCATGTCTCCCCTGACCCTCCTGTCCTCCAGTGTCGTCAGGCCGATTTCCCATAATCTTTCTTCATAGGATATTCCCCTTAGCTCTGGAACTAACCTTGTCGCAAACCTTTGTACTTTCTCTAGTTTCTTGACGTGCTTTATCAAGTGCGGGTTCCAAACAGGTGCTGCATACTCCAGTATGGGCCTGACATACACGGTGTTTACAGTGTCTTGAACGATTCCTTACTAAGGTATCGGAATGCTGTTCTCAGGTTTGCCAGGCGCCCATATGCTGCAGCAGTTATCTGATTGATATGTGCTTCCGGAGACATGCTCGGTGTTATACTCACCCCAAGATCTTTCTCCTTGAGTGAGGTTTGCAGTCTTTGGCCACCTAGCCTATACTCTGTGGTCTTCTGTGCCCTTCCCCTATCTTCATGACTTTGCATTTGGCAGGATTAAATTCGAGAAGCCATTTGCTGGACCAGGTGTCCAGTCTGTCCAGGTCTCTTTGAAGTCCTGCCTGGTCCTCATCAGATTTAATTCTCCTCATTAACTTCACATCATCTGCAAACAGGGACACTTCTGAGTCTAACCCTTCCATCATGTCTTCACATATACCAAAAATAGCACTGGTAATGGTGAAGCTGGAGGTGCTGTCCTGGGAGACAGTAATGGTGAAGCTGGAGGTGCTGTCCTGGGAGACAGTAATGGTGAAGCTGGAGATTTTGTCCAGGTAGTCGGGAATTATATGCAGGAAGGAATACATATAAATGACCTCATAGGGGACAGGAGCCGTAGTGGGGAAACAAGTGTAGTCAAAGATAAGATAAAAAA
>NC_069455.1:32985149-33011134 GCF_026875155.1 Cherax quadricarinatus | reverse complement strand
CCCAACAACAGCACACATGTATGGTTTACCCAAGACCCATAAACATAATATTCCTCTTGGACCAGTCAACGTCGGGTATAGGCAGTGCACCACACAAACTAGCCGAGTTCTTGCCAAACATCTTTCCTGCCTTTTGGGGACCATCAGCCCCTCTCATCTTAAACATTCAAGCGACCTTCTCAACCGCATCCAAAACCTCTCCATCTGTAACAAGAAACTAAGCAGTTTGGACGTGACTTCCCTCTTCACAAAAGTACCTACCACAAAAGCCATCGAGGTTCTATGACGTAAAGTAAACCCCAGGACCTTAATCTTCCTCTACCTCCCGGAGATTTTGTTGACTGGATTGAACTCTGTGTTAATTTCAGCTGTTTTTCTTTCAATAACAGGCTCTACAAACAAACCTACGGCATGGGAATGGGGTCCTCCATCAGTGCCGTCCTAGCCAACTTGTACATGGAATACTTAGAGTTCAAACACTTCGCCAACTTCATCCCTTCAAGCGTCACTTGGTTACGTTAGTGGAGATGTCCTCGTAATAACTCCCAAACATTCTGATGTACGGAATCGACAGGCAAGGCTCAACGCAGTTGAACCAGCAATCCAGTTTACACTAGAAGAAGAATCCAATGACAAGCTACCTTTCCTCGATGTCCTCATTCACAAAGTAGACAACAGCCTTGATTTCAAGTTTATCGGAAACCTACCAATAAAAATGATCTCACACACTTCTATTCCAGTCAAGATACTAAGACCAAAAGAGGCATCATCATCGGGTTTTTTTCTAAGAGCATACCGAATTTGTAGTCCTGAGCTTCTTGACGAGGAATGTACATACATTCACCGAACCTTCACAGATTTACATTTTCCTTCCTTTTTCATCAAAGACTGCAAGAAAAGAGCCCTTCAGATCATTAATTCTCCACGCACCAACACCACTCCCAACAAAGTTATAATTCTTCCCAATAGCCAGGTTGCACTGAACGTTTCTAAAGTACTTTCACAAGCTAACACCAGAGTCGCCATTGCTTCCAGCACTTCTATAAAGGATCTAACCAGAACAAAATCCAAGCACCACGAACCAGTCAACGCAGGGGTTTACACTATACCCTGTGGAGGCTGCGACAAGATTTATATAGGTGAAACAGCAAGAAACCTCGATACCCGCCTCGGTGAACACATTTATGCATGTAGGAATGATAACTTGAACAATGCCAAAATTCCACCAGTCATCTCATGAAGTTCAGGGACGCCCAACTAGTGATCAAAGAAACTAATTTCCGCAGACGCAAGTGCCTTGAATCTTCACTAATAGCTGTTTCTAATACAGTTAAACAAAATAAAGGCAGCTTCACTATCTCTGAAGACTTAGCAAGAATCCTCCTGAAAACAGTAAACCCTGCCATCACATAGTCTCTCCTGTTAATACTACACAAGCACATTACAGAGAATGAACATTGAAACAGGCCTTCTCTATCCAGCCTCCAACAGAATTATTTGTCAAACCATTTTTATGTTTCCCGAGTAATAGCTTTTACATATATCCTTTACTCATGTGCAAGTTAATTGTTCTAACATATTGCACCACCACCACCGCCGCCGCCACAGCCGCCACAGCTGCAACAGCAGCAGCAGCAGCAGCAGCAGCAGCAGCAGCAGCAGCAGCAGCAGCAGTATTACTATTATTATTATTATTATATTATTATTATTGCACCTCACTCTGAGCCTATATATACCCTCTGTGTCCATGTACTGTTTGTAAGGGCTTGACAAAGCTCCTGGAGAGCGAAACATTGCCACAGTAAAATGTCACATTAGTTGCACTTGTGTCCTTTTACTTTACATATTGTCGTTAATTCTAACCAACTTTATTACAACCCATTTCTAAGCCAGTGGCTTATTAAGCCAGCACAGACTCCACTTCTGCCTGCTGCAAGTTTATGGCTGGGATATGTCAGCCTGGTGCAACTCCTCTGTTGTCTAATGGATACAAGTATAACCATAATTTTTAAAGGGGTGGACCTGTAAGCCAGTGGAAGGCCTTAGTCAGATGACCAAAAGCTCCAGTTACGGGCCATCATGTTACAAAGATCTGCATCAGGAAACACTTTTCCTGTTGCATGACAAACAATACCTCACCTAACCTCTGCTGTTGGTATCATGTCAACCATGACTGTGTCTTTCACCTCCCTTGCTGTTGTCTCTGCTGTGTCTGAGGTGTCAAGATAATTTTTATTGCACAGAGACAAGGTGAAGATCCAGTGGAGTCACAGTGGAGTCCTCCTGGTGATGTGGCGATTTCATGATAGCTTGTTTAAGAGGCTTTTTGTTCATTGTTGTGCACTGTGGCATGCAAAGAGTACGTAACCTTTATTCGGCCCATGTACACACCCTCATTTACAGGCTATCTCCCCAACCAGCGAACCAGGTGACTGAGGGTTGACGATGGGGCCCCGTCATTCAACCAGTATCCAGGTTCCAGCCATTGAGAAGATGGTTTTGGCAATCGCAGAGGTTATGTGGGTACCACTCTCCTGTCTGCCCTTGTCATTCCCATTCTAGAGCTGGTTGAAGCACGGTCTGCTCTCTAGTGGCTTCTATTCTGCCTTGCTTACCGTGGAGTGCACTAATACCTATCATTGTACATTGTGTATATAGTGTACATACTTCTGTTCTAAATTGGTGAAGGATAATATAAGTCAAAACTTTTCTGCTGTGTTTATTTTGCTCCCTTTACACCCAGGATAACAGGCCATTTGGACTCCTGGGTTGTAATATGGGTAGCCTGTCTGAGAGCTGAGCTGGACTTAGAGAAAGGTTGAGCCTAGGGTGAAGTTGGAAGCAGGAACATTGTGTAGCTTGCTGTCTGGCATTGCATTAGCTTTGCCAACGCTTTGCAAACTTTGCGTGTCAGTTGCTTTGCTATGGTCAGCCTTGATATTGTGTGATCGTTCAACAGCTTGATACTAGTTTGTTCGGTGTGCTTGCTTTGCTATGGTCAATCTTGTTGAACAGAGTGTAGCTTGCTATCTGGCATTGCATTCAGCTTTGCCAACGCTTTACAAATTTTGCGTGTCAGTTGCTTTGCTATGGTCAGCCTTGCTATTGTGTGATCGTTCAACAGCTTGCTACTAGCCTGTTCGGTGTGAAGATTTTGCAGTCAGCTTTGCTATTGCATATCCACCTTGTATGCGTATTCTGCAATCGTACTGTGCATAGCTAAGCGTGTTCTGCAAATAACGTGTTACGTTGGGGTATTCTGCAATCGTACTGTGCATAGCAAATAACTTATATATTGTGGTATGCCACCTATACGAGTCAGACGTCTGGTGTCGGCATATACTTTGTTTAACCTACCTAAATTGTCCCTACAGTGTTGTTAGCAAATTGCTCGTTCCATTGGCATTAATTACGAACGCACTCTCACAGCTGCGCAACTGCGTTCCCTGATCACTGACAAACTTCGAGAAGAAGAGATGGCACATCAGGCTCCTCCTTCTATGGGAGCTAGGGAAAAAGCTCCTATGTTCTCGCAGGAGGAAGATGATATATCAACAGAGTAAAATCGTCAGTATAGTGCAGTAGGGTTTGTCTCAAGGTGAATCAGCAGCGTGCACTTGAGCTGGCAAAAATCAATCTTGAGCAGACTAGGGAACAGAGAGCATTTGCAAAGAAGAATTTGATTGGGAAAAAGAAAGGAGGCAGTTTTTCGCATTCTGTAAATGACTTTAGTTTACAGAAAGCAGTACAGCTGTTCCCCGCTTCAATGAGGCCGAACCAGAACAATTTTTCGAAGCTTTGAAAATCAGGTGGCCGGAACAGCATTGGGCATCGTTGGTTCACACAGCATTGTTTGGTAATGCACAGGAATTTATGTCAGTGTTAAATGACACTAATTTTTCCGATTATAAAGCAGTGAAAACCACAGTGTTGGGAGCATATACTTGTATCCCAGCTAAGTATCGGAAGTTTTTTAAGCTAGGCAGACGACAGCTTGGTCAATCCCTGGTTGATTTTGTGCGACAGCAGACCAAAGCTTTTACCAGCTGGTATAAAAGCAAGTGGTGTTGCTACCTTCGATGATCTTGTGCAGCTTATTCGGATTGACAACCTGCTGGAGTCTGTGAGACCAGAGGTTCGTGCAGGATCGTGACTTAACCACTGCATTGGAGGCAGCCAGGTTGGCTGATACCTTTGAAACTAACCGCTCCTTGTCCGAGCAGTCCCGTCTCTCTTTTCAACACCCTGGCATGAGCAGAGATCGCCAACCTTGGAGAATGAAGTGCCAGCCGGAGGGAGAACGTCTATGTCAGCCAACTAAGTCACCTGGTGAGCCACGCTTCTCAACTTATGGTCCACCTGGTGAGAGAGAAACTACTCAACATGGTGCATCTCGACAACAGTATCCAGAGAGACACCAGTTGCAACGTCAGCAGGGAGTAAAGGACAAGCCTGTCGTCTGCTTCCTCTGTAATAAAGTAGGTCACATCCGTCCCACTGGGAAAATCTTTAATATCCCTATAACATGTCCCGAGAAAAGTAGAAAAAGGGATGGCCCCTTATTATTGTAAGAGTCTTATTTCCCTTCAGGAAAACTTCGAAACAACTGAAGTCAAAATCTTTAGAGATACTGGAGCATATTGCTCACTTATAAGAGAGGGAATATTACCCCTTTCAAGAACACTTCCTTGAATTCCTCTGTTTTATTGCAAGCATTTGGAGGAGCTATATATCCTGTCCCTTCGCATAAAATTTATGTACAGTGCAAATATTACACTGGGTACTTGACTGTGGGTGTATCCGAAGGATTCCCCATGAAAGATGCCATGTTATTACTGGGTAATAACATTACCACTGCTAGTGTATGTCCTGAACCCATAATGATTAATTCTTCTCCGGTGGTGGCCATAACTTGGGCAACATCCCAAGGGTTGTCTGGCGAGAATGTTGACCTATCCTTGGACGACTCCGATCTTGGAATAGCCACGTTGTTTTACGAGGAAAACCGGCCGGGGCCTCGTAGATCAAGCCTTCCTATTCTAAGGTTGCAGGATTGCCAGATATCTCTGTTTCCATGCCACCCGAGGGACTGTCCTTCCTGGAGGAACAACAAAAGGACCATTCTTTAAATTTCGCTTTTCAGGCAGCTATGGGTAAATCCTCTTTGGATCATCCAGTCAAGTGTGAACTTAAAAATGGCTATTTGATCTGCACTGAGACTGGTAAGGAGATAGAGGCCGGCAATTGTCTGACAGGTTAGTATTCCAACAAAGTTTAGACCTCAAATATTGAATATAGCTCATAATACTTCATTAGGTCACTTAGGAATTACTAAAACCTTATATAGAATCACAAAAGAATTTTATTGGCCAAAATTAAAGCAGGATGTGAAGAATCATATCCGGTGTTGCCGAGAATGTCAGCAAGTAGGGAAAACCTGACATTCCATTAAACCTGCACCTCTTCAGCCTATACCTGCTGATGGAGAACCTTTTGCAGATTTAATTATAGGTCAAAGTTGGGAAATGAGTATTTATTTACCATTATGGATAGAGTAACTAGATACCCTGAAGCAATTCCCATGCGCAGTATTAATACTAAAGCTATTCTCAAAGCTTTAACAAGATTTATTTCTTGTTTTGGCATTCCTAAAACTATTCAAAGTGATCAA
The DNA here is from genome assembly GCF_026875155.1 of Cherax quadricarinatus. Classification (NCBI taxonomy): domain Eukaryota; kingdom Metazoa; phylum Arthropoda; class Malacostraca; order Decapoda; family Parastacidae; genus Cherax; species Cherax quadricarinatus. Next base: position 33,005,463 of record NC_069455.1, on the reverse strand, counting down.
GGTACTAACTTCACTGCCAAAGCATTTAGAGAAGCATTAGCTAGATTAGGGATAATCCACAACTTATCCACTGCCTATCATCCTCAGTCCCAAGGCGCCTTGGAAAGATTCCATCAGACGTTAAAAACCATGATGAGAACTTTTTGCATGCATTTTCCTACAGACTGGGATGAATCATTACCTTTGTTGCTGTTCTCAGTACGAGAAACGGTGCAAAAGTCTACCAGGTTTAGTCCGTTTGAGCTGATCTTTGGGCACAATGTACGAGGTCCACTTCGGGTGCTCAAAGAAGGATGGATGGGAGAAGACGTTAGCTCAACACTCTACAACCCTTCTTCAAGGTTGCAGGTGGCACGTCAGTTAGCCAAGGCTAACCTAAAGGCAGCTCAAAATAAGATGAAACAGAGGTATGACAGAAATGCACAATTCCGCTCCTTCCATCCAGGAGACAAGGTGTTGGTGCAGGAACCTATACCTGGCCACACCTTGAAAGCTAGATTTACGGGACCTATGCAAATTATAAGTAAATTATCTGATGTAAATTATGTGGTATCTCCCCTGATAAGACCTTAAAAACTAAAACTTACCACATTAATCAATTAAAATCTTTTCATACACCAGATAAAGTCCCAGTAATGACTCTGTCCTCTTCTTCTAAGGACGACTCTGACTCTTTGCACTCTATTTCTGAAATTAATGTTAATCTTCCAAACTCTGTCCTCCTCAAGGACCCTAGCCCTTTAATGGTGGGGCTGTCTGAAACTCAAGCAACAAGTTTAACTGCGCTTCTACAGTCATACCCTGATATTTTCCGATGGTCGAAAAAATGGTACGTTAGGTTATCATGATGTAGTGTGGGAAACTCTAAACCTATAAAGTCCTCCCCCTACAGAGCTAATCCTGAAAAGCAGAGACTACTTCAGCAGGATGTAGAATTTCTGTTAAGCATGGTTTAGTGAGAGTCGTCTAAGTCCATGGGCTTCACAGTGCATCCTTTTTAAAAAAGCTGATGAGGTTTCGTATGTGTACAGACTACCGTAAGGTGAATGAGGTCACAATCACAGATGCTTACCCTCTTCCTCGTCTGGATGACGTAATCGACTTGTGTGGTAAGGCTACTTTTGTATCCAAGTTAGATCTCCTTAAAGTTACTATCAGGTACCTTTGACGGATAAGGCGAAGGAAATCTCTGCCTTCGTAATTCCAGGAGGTCATATCAATATACAGTTTACCCCCTTCGTAATGAAAAACTCCCCCTCTTCATTCCAGAAACTTATCCATCAGGCTATTAAAGGACTTGAAGGCAAGGCAGCATTACCTGGATGATATTGTTGTGGTGTCTGATACTTGGGAATCAACACCTATTTAGGCTTAAGGCTCTTTTTGAGACCTTTCAGAGTTCCCATTTAACTGTTTAATTCATCTAAGTCTTCCTTGCCAGGCCACTGTTACTTTTCTAGGCCATGAGTAGGTAGTGGTAAAGTTCTCCTAAACTTGCTAAAGCTCTTGCCATTAAAGATTATCCAGTTCCACATGAAGAAATCTCTTCAACGTTTCCTAGGCATGATAAGATTTACAGAAGATTCTGTAAGAATTTCTCAGATATTGTAGCTCCTCTTACCTCTCTTACCAGTCACAAAGTTCCTTTTATTTGGATTTCAGTTTTCGCAAGATGCTTTTGACAAAGCAAAAAGATTATTGTGTACTACAACCCATTTTTGTCTCCAGACTTCTCCAAACCTTCTCATTACAGGTTGATGCTTGTGAGTCTGGGTTGGGCAGTTTTGTTGCAAAACGGGCCAAGAGTTGCAGCCTGTAGCCTTTTTTTTTCGCCAAGTTCCAGCCGCATCAGAGGCTTACTCTACCATTGAAAAAGAAGCCCTCGCACTGGTACTGGCTTTGGAGCACTTTGATGTATACGAGGGACAAACTTTGCAGTGTGCACTGTCTACAGTGATCACAATCCTCTAGTATATCTCCAAACCATGAAGAACCACAACACAAGCTCATGCGATGGACGATAAGACTGCAACCATATTTTCTGAGAATTGTACATATTGCCAGCAAAGAAAATATGTTGCAGGGCTCTTTATCAAGAGTCTAACAATATTATGTCTAATAATATATATTAGTAGGATGTGTTAGGTTACTTGTGGTAACCCCTTCCAAGCTCTTTTTTTTTTTATCCCCTGGTGTGGATTTTTTAGTGAGGATCGGCTACTGTCTGCCCGTGTCTTGGACCTAAGCTACCGACTGTCTGGTTCTCGCTCGAGTTTAGGTTTGGCTTTTTGTTCATAAAGAAAGCTGAGCTCTATCTAAGAGTGGATGTTGAAGAAAGCGTCCCATTATTTTGTGCATGTCGCCGTTACCACTGAGAAGTGGGAGCCTGATCCTGAGCCTCCGGGTGGGTGTGGCATGCAAAGAGTACGTAACCTTTATTCGGCACATGTACAAAACCTCATTTACAGGCTATCTCCCCCAACCAGTGAACCAGGTGACTGAGGGTTGACATAGGGCCCCGTCGTTCAACCAGTTACCCAGGTTCCAGCCAATGAGAAGATGGTTTTGGCAATCGTAGAGGTTATGTGGGTACCACTCTCCTGTCTGCCCTTGTCATTCCCATTCTAGAGCTGGTTGAAGCACGGTCTTCTCTCTAGTGGCTTCTATTCTGCCTTGCTTACCGTGGAGTGCACTAATACCTATCACTGTGCATAGTGTATATAGTGTACATACTCTGTTCTAAATTGGTGAAGGATAATATAAGTCAAAACTTTTCTGCTGTGTTTATTTTGCTCCCTTTACACCCAGGATAACAGGCCATTTGGACTCCTGGGTTGTAATATGCACATTGTGACATCATTGTAATGGAGAAATATGCTCAGGAAAAGGTAAACAAGAAAAATCCAGATCACCTCTCAGAAAGTGTGGAGCTTACTACAGCAAATGTAGCCAATAAAGTCATGCAAATACTGCACTAAAGGGATGTGCATATATGAGAGGAGATGCTAGTATCAACAAGCCTATAAATGTTCGCATATGATAAGAAAGGGAAGTGTTGCTTTGAAAACAAATGCAGGTACTTCCATCCAGAGATGTGAAAATCTCAGTGCAGTGATAGAATGTTACAACCTTAGCTACCCAGACTTGTGTGAAATGAATGTGACACTACTGAGAAAGCAGCAGTGTAAAAAAATGAACAGCATTTTTTATCGATGGAAAAAAGAAACATGCAGATCTAAAAAAGGGTACAAACAGGGAAGAGCAACATTTGGTACTGAGATGCACAGCAGTAGGACAAAATATGCCACTCATGGTCACACTACAACAGGCAAATGCACAATCAGTACTGGAGAATGCAAAAATATATGCAGCAGGTGCCATGAGTGGTGCATTACACACCAAACCAGAATATCCCTATGCTAAATCCTGTTTCTTTTTTGCAAACATTCAGGGTTTGAAATCAGAGAAAAATGATTGAGTTAGCTATATTAGTGGGCTCCTCACAGAAGTAATGCCATGTTTGGAGCATTTCCAGAACCACATACAGGGAATGTTTTGGGTGGTTAACAGCACTGTCTAGCCCTTGTGGCTTAGTGCTTCTTTTTGATTATAATAATAATAATTTGGGTGGTTAGATAATGATAACTATATTATGTATAGATGTGACAGAGTTAATAGGTCACAGGAAGGAGTAGGACTCTGTGAAAGGTACTTTTTCTTGCACAGAGCTGTTGAATTCATTGAATGATACAATAGAAGTTCTAGGTATTAAAGTGGAAAACAGGAATCTCATAATTTTCCTTGTATATAAACCATCAACAGTGGCTAAGAAATTCACGAATTGGACAAAGAAGGTAGATAGCTGTCTTGAAAGGCTTGCAAACCTCACACTGAATATTATCATCCTTGGAGATTTCATCTTCCCAAATGTAAAGTGGAAGATAGTTCATCACAACATATTTCCAGAATAGTTCAAGGGAGCACACTGGCTAAACAGGTACATACCAGGAACTTAATGAACCTTCTTGAAAAATTTACACCGAGCCACCAGATAATACATCTCACTAGTAGTGGAAATGCACTGGATTTGATCTATGCAGACAACAATGAACTATTCAGAGACATAATCACAAAAACAATATTCTCTGACCACAGCATCATAGAAGTACAAACGAGTATAAACTTGGGTGAGTAACTTGTGCAATACAGGTCCTCCATCACAAATCCGGTATCATTGGGACCTGTAGTGTGCCGGATTACTGAGTTTTCTGGATTACAGAGTGGTTAGGTTAGAATACGCTTAATAAACTTAACCAACTTGACTTACACAAAGTTCATTGAACATCGGCAAAAATTGAACATTTCCGCTACTTTGAGCCCAATTTCAAGGTACTTTTCGTCATGAAAGCAATCAAAATCATGTCTATTTCTGTAATATATCTTCCATTCTATTAAATGAGTCCCAAAAAATGAGAATACAACCATAAAAACCATATGAAAATATACTGCAAAGAGGCGGCTAATGGCTGATAAGTGAACTTCCTTATTTATCGTCCGTCTTTATATTTTTGTTTTACATTACGAAGCATCTTTCCATCATACACTACCCAAGTTTCAATGAGATAGCCCAGCAAACAACTGAGAAAAAAAAATATTTACCAAAAATCATATATGGCAAGCCCACAAGCAAGGTACTGGAAATAAGTCACTTTGTCTGACTTTTTTGGGTTATCCCAGGTTCTCTATACATATGCTGCTATGTATGATAATCTATGTAACATATTTTTGTATATTAAAAAACTTATTTACTTCTAGTCTGTCAACTGAGTACAAGAAACTGCCCATTCACTTATTTCAACTACCTAATAAAGTGGTCAGAAATTGGCAATTTGGCCAATTTCACAAATTTCAACAGATGCCAATTTTCAAAATAGGGTCCAGAATAAACAATGCAGACATCCTGGCACTAAAATAACATTTTCTCTGTTCATTAGCTGTACTTTAGCTCATTCCAGCACAACACATAGACAACATCAACTTCATTATTTGTATCATTGACTATACTCTATATGACCAAAATGCTTTAGCTATATACTTGTCCAAACTTCCCACCACTAAAAGATTTCAGTACTAGAACTCAACACACAACTCAGGATATAAATAACCATAATTTAAACCTAGAAGATGATTGATCATGTTGACCCTGATCTAAACCTCCTTAATCTGACACCCAATCAAAACCTATTGGAAAGTAACTGCCTTTATTACACAGCATCACAAGCCAGCACTATCCTAAACAATGCTAAAAGTCTATCAGTACTTAACTACAACATCATTCCTTGAATCACTAAAGACATTATTCTTACTGAGACCTAGCTTAAACAGGACACAGTAGATATCTACCCTCTACCAGGATACACAGCAATCCACAACTGCAGACCATACCAAGTTGGGGTGGTATTCCCAATCTATTACTCTAACCACTTATCTTGTATTAGCACCACTTGCTTTAGTGATGAATATGGGGTATACATTTTTGCTAATTTTATTGTAAAAAACCTTAAGACTCCTATAACAATTGGTGTCATTTACTGGATACCCCACACAAATATCCCAAATTTCAGTGACAAATTAAAGGTACTAATAACAACAGCCCAAATGAATAAGCACCACCTTCTCTTAGCTGGAGACTTCAACATCAACCTTGGCCTACTAGATGATCAGCCTGTAACTGATTTCATCAACAATATGAACAACACCACTTCTCAAAACCAACAATAACTAAACCAACAGGCTCACTGAGACAAGTGTAACCATAATAGACCACATATGGACCAATATACTAGCCCCCCTTAAATCAGGGATAATCACAGACAGCACTACAGACCACTACCCTACCTTCCTCTTGACAAACATTAGTAAACCACCACTTGAATACAACAAAGTTTCATTAGACTCCATGACGAGCCTCAATAAGGAAGTTCACAGTTGACCTAGAGACTGTTGAGTCTCCTACAGAATTCTCCAAGGCCAATGGTATTGATGACTGGACAGACATTTTTCTTAACAAATTACTTAGACTATACAATAAACATTGTCCTATAAAAACGAAACAGATCACAAACAAACGGCTTGGTTGCCCATGGCTAACCAGCACCATTCTGAAGTCCATTGATAAGAAACACCAATATGAAAAGCAATATAGACAAGGCTTAATACACAAAGATATTCTTAAACACTATTCATCAGTTCTCACCAAAGTAATAAAGAAAGCCAAACAACTATACTACTCCAGCAGATTCACTGACAAATTAGACACATGTGCAACTCTTGGGTATCTTTATTGGCGAAACGTTTCCTCAATAAAGATACCCAAGAGTTGCACATGTGTCTAATTTATCAACATGTCGGTTCTCTGAACCATTCATCTACAAAGATTCACTGACACAAGAGGAGATATAAAAAAGACCTAGAAAACACTCTCTCAGATTCTAGGGACCCACAAACTGAAAAAAAACAAGAATTTTGTCCTAACTAAACCTAATGAAACACCACTGCATCCCACTGACACAGCTAACAAGATAAACGACTTCTTCTCAACCATAGGATCTAATCTCGCCAATAAAATCCCACGTACCAATACCCATGCCGGGGACTACCTAGATTGGAATTAACCAAATTCCTTCTATCTTGCACCAACTGAGTCCACGGAAATCACAGAGATTATAAAGTCACTTAAAAATAACTCAGGGAATCTGTCTCATGTCCCAGCATTATTGTACAAGCGAGCGGCCCATGTCCTTTCGCATGCTATTTCATTACTTTTTAACAAGTCACTAGAAACTAGCACCTTCCCGAAACTACTCGAGACGGCAAGGGTTACACCAGTACATAAAGGTGGTGACCCTACAGGTTTAAACAACTATAGGCCAATATCAAACTTACCATTGCTATCCAGAATCTTTGAGAAACTTGTGCACAGGAGACTATATTCATTTATAACAGCACAAAACATACTCAACCCCTGCCAATTTGGATTCAGGAAAAATAAAAGCACTAATGATGCAATCATAAAAATGCTAGATCTGCTTTACACATTATTATTATAATCAAGGGGGAAGCGCTAAACCCGGAGGATTATACAGCGCCTGGGGGGGGGAATGTGGAAGGCATTCAGGCTTAATTCGGGGAACTGGAGCACAGATCCAATTCCCTAAATCAAGAGCCCCTCACCAACATCAAGGAACCTTCCTTGAGGGGTCTGCTTTACACAGCATTGGAAAATAAGGAATATCCACTAGGAATTTTTATTGACCTAAGAAAAGCTTTTGACACAGTAGACCGCATCCTACTCCACAAACTCGACCATTATGGTATAAGAGGACATGCGCTTGCATATTTCAAATCTTACCTTACTAATAGGCATCAGTATGTCACCATTAAAGACACAGCATCAACAACACTGCCACTTGATACTGGAGTTCTGCAGGGAAGTGTCCTTGGTCCCCTGCTCTTCCTCATATACATCAATGATCTTCCAAACGTATCCCAACACCTGAACCCCATTCTCTTTGCTGAAGACATGACTTACGTCATCTCTCACCCTAATCTTGCCACCCTCAACACCATTGTTAACGAGGAGCTGATCAAAATATCAACTTGGATTACAGCCAATGAACTTACGCTTAACACTGACAAAACCTACTATATTATGTTTGGTAGCAGAGCAGGAGTTGCGCACATTAACATTAAGATCGACAACACTCTAATTGCCAGACATAATGAGGGCAAATTCCTAGGCCTATACCTCAACAACAACCTGAATTTCAGCACCCATATCCAACACACAAACAAAAAAGTATCCAAAACGGTTGGGATCCTCTCCAAGATACGATACTACGTGCCGCAAAATGCCCTTCTCACACTATACCACTCACTTATTTATCCATACCTCACCTATGCTATTTTTGCTTGGGGATCAACGCAGCAACCACCTAAACCCAAATAATAACCCAACAAAAAGCTGCATAGGAATAATCACTAAACCCCACCCCGGGCAACACACCCCCCCACTCTTATAATCTAAACTTGCTCCCTTTTTAGTACATCCCCACTACTACGTGCAATCACATCACAGGGCCTTAAATTCCAAATTTAAAACCCTTTACCTAAAACTCTTTCTTATAGTTGGACAGAACCCACAGTCATAACACCCCAAAACAAACCTCTACGACACTCCCCCTTTCCGACTAAACCTTTACAAAAATTCAGTGTATGTCAAAAGGCCCCCAAAATCTGGAAAACCCTTCTGAAAAATCTAGAACTGCGACACATTCATCACCTTCAAAAATTCCATAGAAAACATCTTACTCCTGTACACCCCGTCAAATTTAAAACACAATACCACCTGGTGGTTTTACAAAATTACACTCATTTACCCATTTGACCATAAAAAGAATATCAAACTTAATCTTTAAAATAATATCCTAACAGTCATAAGTTGGCCTGTGATACTCCAATACTGAAACTATGTATTGTGCCAAAACAAAAGCATTCACATTGGTAAACTCACAAACTAGTATTTAGTCACTTAGCCATAATACCAACTTACCTCATAATTTGTAATATTTTAAATTTAAGAATTAATCTAAGTCTGCCCAAAATGCCTAGCCATGCTAGGTGTTCTAGTGGTACCCTCTGTAATTATTATTTTACTACATGTAAACCACAATAACCAAATTCTGTAAACTCAGCATTTTAATCCTTATAGAGAATAAACTTTGAATTTGAATTTGAATGGCTCCAGGCCCTTCTTATATTACTCTTGCTTACCATTTGGAATTTTTATTCACAAAAAATAGAAGATTTACTGTTATGCAGACAGCTGCATTATTGTAATAATTGTATAAATAATGTCAACCCATTCTTGACTCCGTAGTGGAATTTGGACTGGCAGGCGGACAGGTACTGGACGGTGACGTCATTTGTTTACTCTTGAGCTTCGCTAAAGAATAGAACATTTTCGCTACTGTGAGCGCAATTTCAAGGTATTTTTCGTAATGAAAGCAATCCAAATCATATCTATTTCTGTGATATATCTTTCATTCTTATCAAATGAGACAGAAAAAATATAACCATAAAAAGAATATACCCATAAAAACCATACAAAAATATACTGCTAAGTGGCTGCTAATGGCTGAGAAGTGAACTCCGCTATTTATGGTCTGATTTCTTTCATTCTTGGTGTACATTAAGAAGAATCTTTCCATCATGCATTGCCCAAGTTTGAATAAGATAATCCAAGAAACAACTGAGAAAATAATAATAATAATAATAATAATAATATCTATATTTACTACACTACTTGTACGGGGTACAGTGGACCCCCGCATAACGTTTTAATCCTGCAAGAGGGGTAATTTTTTATCCCAAAATAATCGGTATGTAATTTTTTTCCCCCATAAGAAAAAATGGAAAAAAAATTTAAATCCGTGCAAGACACCCAAAAGATGAAAAAAAAATTTTTTACCACATGAAATTTTTAAATTTTTAATACCCCACAAACTGAAAAAGGCATGCACATTTACATACACTTACTTTTATTGAAGACCCGGTGTTTGATTGAGGGATGGGAGGAGGGGAGAGAGAGTGTTAGGGGTTTAAAAGGGGGAACCCCCTTCCTTTAAAAACTTGAGTGGAAAAGCCCTTTTTTCTGGGTTTATTTCCCCTTCTTCTTTTAATCCCACAAGGACCAGTTTCAAGTCACGGGGCCCTTCTTTCGCAAAAACAAAATCGGGCCCCAAGTGGCCTGTACCTCTCTTTTCCTTTAGGATTTCCCCTAAAGTTTTTTCCACAACATTCCCCAGGGGAAAAATCACCACAGGGTTTTAATGCTGTGTGGGGTTGATTTTCATCCAAAGGGTTTCCCACTTCAAGCCACTTTGCACAGATTTTCCTTAATTTTTGTAGTAGGCAACTTCCTAAATTTTTTTCTCCCCCCCCCCTTAAAACCAGTTCCCCCTCGGGCCCGGGGCCTTTTTGCTTTTGAATTTTGATCTATCAGCTCATCATGGTTATTTTCTTCATTTCCTCCCCCAAACCCCCAACCCCTTCCACACCCTCCCCACAACCCCCAAACCCCAAGGATTTTTCCCAATGCCAAAATTTGGTTTTCCTCAACTGGAAACAGGATTCTCAGGGTTTAGCCTAAAACCCCTTTTAAAAAAACCCCTTTTGTCACACATTCTGGCCACAGTTTTTTCCCAAAGCAGAGTTCAAGGTTTTCTTACCCACTCCCTCCCAAGCCTTACCTAAAAGGTTTACACTTGAGGATTTTTAAAGTGCTCTCTCCAAAACTCTCTTAGAGTCAGTTAAAGGGTTTTCCCGAGTTTATTTTTAACAAAAGCCCTTTCAAAAAGGTTTTGGGGAAAATTTTTTGAAGTTTTCCCCCAAAAAACCCTTCCCCTGGGTCCAGGGCTTGGCAAAAGGAGTTTTTTAATTTACGGAAAAACTTCCCCTTAAATGAATTGTCCCCCAAAAAGGTCCCAACCCTGCCATTTTTGTAAGACCAAAAATTTTAACCCGGAGGCACTTAGCCTAATTTCTTTTTTTCGGGTTTATAAAAATCTTTAAAGGGGGGCAAAATCCCTTGCCCCATTAAAAAAACCCTTTTCCCAAATGGCCTTTCCGGGGTTTCCCCCCCCAAAAAAAATTATCCTTGGCATTTTTTGCCTTTTAACTTCCTTTGGGAGTTTCAGATGACCCCTTTTAATTTAAATTTTTCCCCCTTTGGGGTTCCCAACTGGCAGGCCCCCCATCCAACAAAGGAACCCCTTTTTTCTAGGCTTTTAATTCCCCCTTTGGGTGCCAAAATTCCCTCCTATATTATTTGCGCATTTTTTTAAAAACCCTTTTAAAACAAAAAAAAAAAAAAATTTAAAACTTTTTTAGTTTCGGTCCCTTAATTTTTTCTCCTTTTTCCTCCTTTTTTAAAAAAAAATTTTAAAAAAAAAAAAAAAAAAAAATTTTACATAAAAACCCTTTTTTTTAAAAAATTCAAAAAAAAACCCAAAAAAAAAAAAAAAAACCAAACAAAAAAAAACAAAAAAAAAAAAAAAAAGGTTTTTTAAAAAAAACCCCTAATTTCCTAGCCTTTTCACTTTATAAACGCTTGAGAGACCTATCTCCTGCTAGCTTTTTTTCATTTATCCACCCCAAAAAGAGCCCTCCCCAACATCTTCCATCCTTGCGATCTTTTTTTCGAAAACATTTTAAACCTTTGGCAAGAACAGTTTCCCTTGATTGCCCTTTCGGGTGCCCACAATATTTAGCGATGGTTTTTTTGGGGTTTCTTTACAACTTGACTGGGCGGGGTAACGCACCCCCACTTTCATACTTATCAATGATCTCTTTTTTTCATTTCAAATTGTAATTCTCACCCTTATTGATGTACGGTTGGCACTAGAACTTTTTGGGGGCCCAGGCCCTTTTAAATTTTCCAAAACAGCCCCGAAAACACTGTAATAAAAACAAAAATTTTCCCGAGGGGTATTTTGGGATGTTACCGCGGGGGCTGGCGGGTAAACAAGGGCACAGGGGGCCATGTAGGCGGGCCTGGGGGCGCAAAATTGGACGTGTCTGGGACGAAAATGGGTGAGGGGGTTTTTAATCGGAAATGCGGGGAAAAATTTTTTTCGTTTAAAGAGCAAGCGGTATGGGGTTTAAAATCGCTATGTGATGCCATCTTTATGCGGGGCCCCACGGGTATACGGGCCTAGTGACACAATGACAACAAACTATATAAAAAGCCACTTTTTTATGCAAATTTTTTCAAGAAAATTGGGTCAGTGTCCCAGGATAACCCCCCACACTAGTTTGGGCTAACACCCGGGTACCCATTTATATGGGTAAACATAGACAACAGGTGTAAAAAACAGGGCCTAATTTTTTCTCCCCTGTTTGGGAATCGAATATTTACCAAAAATCATATTTTGGCAAAACCCCAAGCCAGGTACTAAAAATAAGCCACGTTTTTTTTTTTTTTTGGGGTTTATCCTAGGTTTCTCTACGCATAGCTGCTATGTGTGAAAAATTGTATAGAAAAATTCTTTTTTTTTCGGGTTTATGGTGCATTTAACGAGTGTCCACCCAACATTTTACCCCCTGTGTACACTCCATTTCTCTAATATAAGTCCCCTTTACAGGGAAAAGGAAAATTTGGTATTTGTATCCCAATATCCTCTTTTTTTACCTCCATCGAACGGGCTCGGTTTTATCCCAAAAAATTTTAAATTTATTCGGGAGTTTTTAACATTTTAAAAATGTAAAAAAATTTTGTTTATTGTGCCCCATATTAGATCAATTGTGATAGGCAAATAAGCGTATTTTAAATTTTTAGCATAATACAAAAGCAAATTCTCCCTTTTTCATGAGACTGAACTCAGGGCACCAACAGGGGCTTCAAAGCCACCTTTTTCTTTAATGGTAATGTAACCGTGTCAGTGTTTTAAACATAATAAAGAAGCATTTCTTTTATTCTTTTGGAAAACCAGGGGCAAGGGCTAAAATAACCCGGTTTAAAACAATAAATGGAGAAAAAAAATTTAAAATGCCCTTACGCAGCAATAGCGCCATCAAACACACCGCAGGCTTTTGTGGCGACCCTGGAAATTTTGAAATTATCTAGGAAAAATTTATGCCAATAATTTGAAGGAACCGATTTCTAAAGCGGGTTTTTGTGAGGGCAACCTGTAATGTACAGAAATTTATTTTCATAATTTTAAAAATTTTTACAGCCATAGAAATTGACTGAACAACCATAGAATTGACTAAAAAACCCATCATGCCCAACCCAAAAATTTTTCACCAAGAAAGGAAAAAAGAGAAAAGCAGACAAAAAGACAAGAGGCAGAAATTAGAGACAGAGATCCGATGCCCCATAAAATTTTCACCCCTTTTTCTTACTCGCACCCTCGCAGGGCCCATCAAATGTCATCCCTTTTTTCATCTTACCCTTTTTGCACCCTCCCAGGTGCCCATCAAATGTCATCCCTTGCCCTCATTTTACCACTCCCTCCCAATGCTTGTCCGGACATCATGCTTAAAGGGGAACTTCTTTCTTCTTCCCCCTTTTTTCCCTTCCTTTTTCCCCCTTTTCCCTTCTTTTTTCTTCCTTCCCTTCCTTTTTTTCTTCTTCTTCCTTTTTTGTTTTTCTTCCTTCTTTTTTTTCTTCTAAACTCCCGTGTATCCAAAACTTTGCTGGGACCTATAAATACTTGGAATATATTCCTAGACAATAGAAAAATCCCCCAAAGGCGGGTGTAAATTTTTCCCACCTTTTAAGGTTTTTGAGAAAATTTTAAAGTACAATTTCAGAAACCTAATATTAGTGTCAGAAAAAATTTTGGGTTATAAGTGACAAGAACTCCTAAAATTTTTATTTTTTCAAAAAAAAATTTAAAATAAAATAATAAAATTTTTAGAAGAAAAGATAATCAAAAAAAACACTTCTGCAAGTGGCGGGAAACTTGAGGGTTGCCGTCAGTTTACATTAAGTGCCAACTTTCAGCCTCTTACCCCAAAAGGGGAAACTGACCCTATTTTTTTTTTTTTTTTTTTAACCCTTTAAAACCCATTTAAAATTTTTTTTCTTTTTTTCAAAAAAAAAAAAATGATTTTTTTTTTTTTTAAAAACATTCAGGGCACGGCGAGAGAACGATATATGCATTTAGACCTTTTTAAAGGGGTTAAGGGTTTCAAGCAGAAATTTTTCGGGATTGGCAGATTTTAATAGACAGAGATCACTTAGTAAATAACTGTTTAAAGAAGTTGTTTTGGGTTGGGTTTGGTTAGTTTTTGAAGATGAAAATGATTTTTAACAAAGTCCAAATTTTTATAAGTAGCCCAGGGTTTCCTTTCCCCGAATTAGGTATGATTTTCAAACCCTTCGGGCCCTTTATGTCATTGCATTTTTGCATAGTGTGGCTGACAGGGGGATGTCGAAGATGCCTTTCCTTGTATTGTAAAGTGCATTCTGTTATACTGTCGGGAAAAGTTAAGTAAAAGGGTTTATATTGGATTTTTTAAGGGCGAAATATGTATAGACTAAATTTAATATGAGTGTAGTCTCTTTAAAATTAAAGCAACAGGCTTTTAAAAAGTGGGGGGGGTGTCTGTCGGGCACGGGAGTTGGAAAATATCTGTAAGCAACTTTTTTTTTGGTTTTAATTAACCCGTAAACGGCCCAAAACGTATATTTTGCTTATCTACCGTGGCCTCAATTTTGGGGGAGAAAAAAAAATCATTTGTTTTTAATGGGAAAAAAAGAGCATAGGGAACCCAGGACCCCAATTATTTTAATATGGCACACAGTGGGGTGCGCACAAACCCCTTCTCTCATGCTAGGCAACTCAGGCTTATCGTGGCAAGTTAAATTATACACATAAAAAATTACAGTAAGGCCCCCTTTAACGGGGTTTCGCCTTGCGGCTTTTTGGGTTTAAAACGGCGATGTCAAATTAAGGCCCAAAAAAATTTCTATAAAGGGAAGTTTGGGCCCTTTTAAAAATGGCCCCCCCCCACCCGGTTTTTTTACATTTTTCCGGGGGGGGGGGGCCAAAATCTATTTTGTCAGGAAACTTTCCAAAATTTCAAGCGTTTTAAAATTACTGCATATTTTATATGTACCTTATAATTTTACTTATGTGTACCTGTTTTCCCAAATAAACTTACACCTGAGGCCTGGTGGCAGGGACATAATTTAAAACGCTAATTCCCCTCTCTACTTTTTAAAGCCAATACTACGTAATAATAATCATTCCCTTGGGGACACTAAAACCTTATTTTACATCAATTAGGCATTTTCATTAATCCCTCTATGAAATTTTTTTTCAAAAAATATAGAAACCCATTTCATAGCATAAAACATATTAAAATAACTCAGAAAAAAAATTGATGTTAAAAAAATGAGATTTGTTTAAAAAAACAGCTGTGTAGGGGTTTTTCGGAAGAATTACGTTTTCTCCAGTCAGACCCGGGGGGTAACTTAGAAAAATATTCTTTTTGTATGCCTTACCTTGTTTTGCAATTCATGACCCTTGTGGTTTAAATGCTTTTTTATAATTAATTAAAAATAATAATAAATTATTTTTTATTATTAATTTTTATTAATATTATCTTTTTCACTTTTAAAAGTGGTGTTTGCTGTTTTTTTTAAATTTTGAACTAACTTGTACAACTTGTACACAAAAGTAAGATATTTGTATTTGAGGTAATTTTTATTAAAAAACAAAAAAAAATTTAGGGAAAAAAGTTTTAAAAACATTTCAAATGGACGGGAAAGAACTAAAATAACACATATTAACCCCCTTTTAAGGGGCCTCCCGTAGATCTACGGGTGGGCGGTGAGTGTCCAAACCGAATCTACGCCAAAATTCTAGCGCCGTCAAAATTTAAACGCGAAAGCGCCATAGGCCTACATTGAGGAAAGGGGCGCGCGGGGGGGTGGCCGTAAAAAAAAAATCTAGGGGCCTGCATAGCAATTTTGGGAACGCCGGCTCATTTTTCCCCTTTTTCACCATGTCTCGTCGGGAAGTCACCCTCACTCCCGGAAAATTGGGGCTCTCCTCTTTCCCGTCTGATAGTTCTGACCCTGATGGAAGTGGGGAAAGAAAAACGAATTTCTACGGCTTTTATTTAAATGACCGAAAATAAAGACCAGGATATCGATTTAAAGTGCAGAAAAAAACCCCGACGATCCTCGACCTTCCCACCTCTGGGTGGGGACTCCTGACTCCCCGGGGCGGTTTTTTCCCCAAACGTAAAGAAAACTAATATTTTCCCGGGCCCCGGCCTCTGACTTCATTAAAGACGGGTGATTTTGACGTGGGTTGTGATTTTATTGCGCTCGGGCGTCACAGTAGTGATAGTGAGGGAAAAATATTTACCATTTAAGCGCGGGATGGGGCGCCCCGCAAAGCCTCGGGGGATGGTTTCCCCATGCTATCCCCAGGGGGCGGAGTACATCCCCTAGTAATCCCGGGGTAATCCCCTGGCCCCCCAAACCCCTTTTTGGTAGTGATAAATGAGGGTGGAAGTGGCTACACTTGGGTGGATGGGCCACAGACATCAGTGGATGGGGTTAGTGGGGCTTTGGGGTGGTAGGGCCCCCGCCATGCGTGACTCGCTGTGCCACCCCGGGAAACCCCCGCTGCTGACTCCCTCCCGTTTTAAGGGCAAAGCGGGGCGGCACCCACCACCCCCACAACCACCCCTACAAACCCCCTATATTCCAGTATCCCCCAGCAAACCGTATTTTGGGGTTTGGGAGCAAATCCCCAAATTTTTTTTCCCAAACCCCACCACTTTTTTAGACCGCAAAGTGGAAATTTTACCTACCGTCCCCTTGGGAAACCCCGCCAAAGAACTGGGAAATTTTTTGAATTATTCTTTGAACCCCGCCCCTTGATGGGGAAAATATTGTTTAGGGGGAAAATAATAAGTATTTTTTAGTAAAACCAGGCAAATAATTTTTAACACCACAGTCAAGACTCACAGGGGGAAAGAACGACCCGTTGCCCGAAATGTATTTGCTTTTTGCAACAATTTAAACTTATGCCCACTCTAAAAAGCATAAAATAAAAAACCCTCCCGGGCCACCCGATCGCTAATTTTTAAACCCCCCCCTTCATGAAATTAAAACCATGGGAAAAGGTTTTTTTCTTTCCTTACGTATGTTGCACTTCTCGACCCAAAACCCGGCCCCGCAAAAAGTGACAGGTTATACAAGGGTTAGAAAAGTTTTTCCCTGTATCTCAAAAAAAAGTTCAGGATTTACTTTTATCCATTTAAGAATCTTGTTAAATTTACGAGTCTTTTTATTTTGTTCAAAAGGGAGACTGTCATTTAAGCATATAAAAACCGAGCAAAAAACCGCTTTGGTATAAAAAAAATTTTTTACTCTGTATTGTTTACAGTGGCCTGGTGGGTTTGGGTATTGTTTTTATACACGGGTTTGTAAAAAAAAGAAAGATACCAAGATGTTTTTTTTGGGGAAATTTAGGTTTACGTTTGTGAGAAACATGATGGCACCTTATCTTTTGGGAAGGGGCCCTACATTTTATACCATAACTGGGACACAAGCCCATTACTCAGTGATTTTTATTTCGAGTGAACCAAACAGATGGTGTGGCACAGTGCGTTCTAATCGTAAACAATGCCCAGGCCAACGCAGGTGTTCGTGGTGATGGAAATGCAGGTGTTTTTTCTGCCAATACATCATGGCATTACGGTGGGATGACAAACGAGATGTCCATTGTGACAACCATTCACCGTAATGAAATGCAAGACGTGGAAAGTTTTATCGAGTGACAAAAGAACCCTTTTTCGAAAACCAGTACAGTGATTGATTATACACAAAACAAGCGCTTGGTTGAAAATGTGACATGCAGATTGGGTTTTTTTTTACGTGTTTTTGTAAAGTTTTCAAGTGTTTCAAAAGAAACTTTTCTTCCCCCTCCAAAGGACCCCTTTTTTAATGCTGAAAAGCCCTATAATTTTGTTTCCAAATAAAGCGGGAAAAAGACCACCGAAGGTGAATTTTGTTTTTCTGTTGTCAGACAAAATCATAATGAATTTCCAGGTAAAAAACACCTGCAATACAAAATGGTTTCCCCGAATTTTTTCACAATTACCCAAGCGTTTGAAAGAGAAGGGGATCAATTTTTATAAACAAACTTTCCCCCCAAATCAAAAAAAAATTGCTCAAAGAGATGCAAGTCGTGCCCCCAAAAAAACCCACGGGAACAAAAGACCAAAGACACTCGGTTTATGTGTGAGGAATGTAAGGTGCCCTCTGTGGCCCAAATGGGCCCTTTTTTTCAAGGAGGTTTCCCCCCCCAAGCTCCGCAGTTCTAAAACAGTCCCCTGATTTTTAAATATGTAAAAAAGGGTAGAACATTTGTATTATACAATATTTTGTTTCATGTTTTTTTGTAATAAACAACAGTGGAAACAATAATATATAAAACTTTAGTGCGGTTATTGTGTTCAAACTGGATTTATATATATAAAATTTTATACATAAATTGGGCTCTCAGGCCCCCAAAAAGGGTTTGTAGGGAAAAGAAAAAAAAAATTGGGAAAAAAAAAGAAAAAAAAACTAAAAAAAAACAAAATAATTTTAATACCTATTTAATTTTGTCCCTTTGGGCCCCCACCACAAACATTTTCTACAAACCATTTTTTGGCACTGTAAACTCGGTAAGTAAATGACGATTCCCAATTTTTTTTTTTTTAAATTAAACCCTTTACAAAAAAATGCTCTTTAATTTTGTAAGAAAAAAAAATTTTTTTTTTTTCAAAATTTCTTGGGCACGGGGGCGTACTTTTAGTTTTGGCCTTGGGCCCTGAAAGGGTTAATACGCATTTTTCCCCGACCAAATGATCGTCCCCCTAAACCCGTTTTAGTTTTTTTGTTTTTTACTTTTTCTCAACTTTTGATCTTGTTCTCTTTCTCGTTTTCCTTTTTGTTTTTCCAGTTGGCTCCCAAATTTACGATGGCCTAAGTTAGTGTAATAAAAAGAGGAGTTGGGAAACATTTGCTTTTAAATGCCAAAATTTTTAAAGGGTGATGGGGTGCCATTCGATTTTATTCAATAAACACCCTGCCAAATCACCTCTCACACATTAATATTAATAATTTAAGGTAAGAATAAGCGTACTCTGTGTGATCTTACCTCTTTTTGTGTTTTTAATGCCTATTTCTATTGCTAATTTTAATATAATTTAAAGTGTAAACTTGTTGTCTGGCTTTTATTGCATTTTTTAAATATGTGCTCTGATAATAATACTTGTGGAGCTGTGGGGTACCCGGGGTGGGGGGACAACATTACTTTTCTCTGTTCAGCCATCAGAGAAAACGTGTAGAATCTGCGTTTGGCCCAGCCACTCCCTCAGTCCCGCTTTTGTTTAAAATTTTTGGGCATGAATTATTCATTACTCTACCTTCGTTTATGAGGCATCTAAAGGCAGTTTTTTAGAAATGATTAAATTCATTGAACAAGGCATGTCGATGTTAATAATATGGCTCTGGGCCACAGTGTGGGTAGCCAGTGGGTTTTAGCCCAGGCGGGCTACACCTACCGGCTACCTCCCACTGACTTTCTACAAATAAATACTACTCACCTCTCCTTCCTATATTAAACTACACATATTTTAAGGTAAATAATGAGTGTACTGTATGTGTATTTTACCTCTCTGGGATTTTTAAATATGATATATTAAATATGAGACGGGGAGCCAGTGCTACCTACACCTGGGCTAAACCCGCACCTGACCCCTACAAATAAGTACTACTCACCTCTCTCCCTTCTTTAAGATTACAAATACTTTAAGATAAGTAATGAATTTACTGTGACTGTATTTTACTTTGTGTGTTTTTAATGCCTAGTTCTATTACTAACTTAATAATTTAGTGTAAAACTTGTTGTGTGGCATTTAATTCATTTATAAATGGAAAAAATGGCGTTCTGCCTTCCGGCGATGTCTGCTTTCTGGCGACAGCCTGGAGCCTAACCCGCCGTGTAAGTGGGGCCCTACTGTTTTTTACATTTAGGGCACTAGCGGTAAAAACGTATATATACGTTTGGACCATTTGTGGGTTAAAGGTTTAAGGTGGTTGGCTGTGGTTGATCCTCAGGCACAAATACCATAGGTGAGGTAGGGATATACAGTGGACCCCTGCATAACGACCACCTCCCAATGCGACCAATTATGTAAGTGTATTTATGTAAGTGCGTTTGTACGTGTATGTTTGGGGGTCTGAAATGGAATAATCTATTTCACAATATTCCTTATGGGAACAAATTCGGTCAGTACTGGCACCTGAACATACTTCTTGGGAAAGAAAAAATATCATTAACCGGGGTCCACTGTATTAACCCTTTTACTGTTTTGGTCATATATACACATCTTACGAGCCACTGTGTTTGACGTATTAATTTGCCAAAATTCTAGCAGCTTCAGATCAAGCAGGAGAAAGCTGGGGAGGCCCAAAGTGAGAGACTGGGTCCCCCGTGGTCAGTGTGCACCATATAAAAAAAATCGGGGAGCCAGTGGTGCATTGGGGAATGCCATTTCAGTAGTCCTTGTTTATCATGCCTGACGGGAAGAAATATCTGACTCCCTGGCAAATCTGGGGGTCTTCTCTTGCCAGGGATGCCTAACACAGATGGAATGTCGGGGAAATCAATTTCATGGTTTTGGGATTTTTTTTGACCAAAAACATTGCCCAGAAATGAGAAAAATAAGAGAATCA
>NC_069455.1:32963973-32984649 GCF_026875155.1 Cherax quadricarinatus | reverse complement strand
AACAGGGCTAAAAAGATGAGCACCATTCTTAATGAAGTTCAAGCAATATGTAATCGACTAGGCCTCATAATATCTTCCTCTAAAACAAGATATTAACAAGCAAACGACATCCCCCACCCATCTATTTCCAGGTGTGAAATCATTTGCTACGTTAAAACCTACAGATATCTTGGTGTAGGTGTACCCTTTAACAAATCCACTATACCACAACTAAACAAGAAATGCAAAGCTAGGCTAAATGCTCTCAAAGCAGTTGCTGGCTACAACCCCAACTATGGTGCTAATGTGAGAATCGTGAGAATGATGTACATAGCCTATGTTAGGTCCTTAATTGATTATGCTGCTCTCATGTTGATATTAGCTAGATAAAGTTCTCTCCGACCCTTGGAGTTAATGCAGAATGAAGCTCTCAGAATTATTCTTCAATTCAATTCAATTCAAAGTTTATTCTCTATAAGGATTACAATGTTCAATTTACAGAATTTGGTCATTGTGTGGTTTACATGTAGTTAAATAATGATTACAGAGTGTACCACTAGAACACCTAGCATGGCTAGGCATTTCGGGCAGACTTAGTTTAATTCTTTATTTTAAAATATTACAAATTATGAGGTAAGTTGGTATTACTGCTAAGTGACTAAATACTAGTTTGTGAGTTTAGCAATGTGAATGCTTTTGTTTTGGCACAGTACATAGTTTCAGTATTGGAGTATCATAGGTTCATTATTTTAAGATTGAGATTATATTTCTGTTTATGGTTCAAATGGTGAGTGTAAGAGTGAACCACCAGGTGGTATTCATGTAGTTAGTTGATGGGGTGTATCAGGGAGATAAGATGTTTTCTAATGGTAGTTTTGAAGGTGATGAATGTGTCTGCAGTTCTAGAGTTCTCAGGTAGGGTGTTCCAGATTTTAGGGCCTTTGACATACATTGAATTTTGTAAAGGTTTAGTCGGACACGGGAATGTCGTAGAGATGTTTGTGTCTGTGGTTTATGCCTGTGAGTTCTGTCACAACTATCAAGAAAGCATTTTAGGTCAAGGTTGATATTGGAGTTTAAGGTCCTGTAGATGTAGATTGCACAGTAGTAAGTGTGGATGTACTGAACAGGGAGTAAGTTTAGATCTATGAAAGAGTGGGGGGGGTGTGTTGCCAGGGATTGGATTTTTGTGATTATTCTTACTGCAGCTTTTTGTTTGGTTAATATTGGATTTAGGTGTGTTGCTGCAGTTGATCCCCAAGCACAAATAGCATAGGTGAGGTATGGATAAATAAGTGAGTGGTATAGTGTGAGAAGGGCATTTTGCGGCACGTGGTATCGTATCTTGGAGAGGATCCCAACCGTTTTGGATACTTTTTTGGTTATGTGTTGGATAGGGGTGCTGAAATTCGGGTTTTGTTGTCAAGGAATAAGCCTAGGAATTTGCCCTCATTATGTCTGGTAATTAGAATGTTGTCGATCTTAATGTTAAATTGTGCATCTCCTGCTCTGCTACCAAACATAATATAGTAGGTTTTGTCAGTGTTAAGCATAAGTTTATTGGCTGTCATCCAAGTCGATATTTTGTCAGCTCCTCGTTAACGATGGTGTTGAGGGTGGCAGATTAGGGTGAGAGATGACATAAGTCGTGTCGTTAGCAAAGAGAATGGGTTTCAGGTGTTGCGATACGTTTGGAAGATCATTGATGTATATGAGGAAGAGCAGGGGACCAAGGACACTTCCTTGCGGAACTCCAGTATCAAGGGGCCGTGTTGTTGATGCTGTGTCTTTAATGGTACATACTGATACCTATTAGAAAGATAAGATTTGAAATAAGCAAGCGCATGGCCTCTTATACCGTAATGGTCAAGTTGGGGAGTAGGATGTCGCGGTCTACTGTGTAAAAAAGCTTTTCTTAGGTCAATAAAAATTCTTAGGGGATATTCCTTATTTCCAATGCTGTGAAAAGCAGATTTTGGGGTGTCCCAAATCTACAAAGGTTCTTATATGAGGAAGGAGCTTGGTTTTTTTTAGTATCAGTGATAGTATTGTTGAGATTAACACTGTAAATGGTATTACAATGTTGAGAAATGAACGAGACTCTGTCACAATGAACTTACCAAGTGTCTAGAGGTAAATACAAAACGATCTAAATGGATTGTGAAAACTGCAATAGCATTAAGTTTAATAACGTGCATGAACTGTATCGCTGTAGGCAAACAACAGCATTTCACCCCTCCATGGAAAAATGTGTTTTATATAATATCAAAATACCTGCAAAATCAATCCCAAGAAGCTCATTGCTAAATAATCCCTTCCTTAAATCACTTGTTAAAGAACTCTCAAGAAGAAATTTCTCGCCTAGCTGGTAGTAATAAGTTATCACAAGTTATACATTGATGGATCAAACAGGAGTCTTTGGCAGGGCTGCATCTGCTCTTGTTGCCCCCTCCGTAGATAAAAACGATAATAAATTTGTTGAGTCAGGCATAAGAATTAAAACAACGGGCTTCTACACTGCAAACTGAATTGTTTGCAATCCTAATGGTGCTAAAAACTAACCCATGACACTGAGCTTGACTCTATCATCATTACTGATTCTATGTCATCATTGAAGGTTCTTGACTCATATAATGACTCCAATAACATGCTCATTGGAGAAGCCAGGTACAGATACTCAAAAATCAGGGACAAAGGAATTAATGTTACAATTGCTATGGATCCCATCACACATTGGATTACTCCTTCATGATAAAGTTGATATGTGAGCCAAGAAGAGTACCCAAAAAAGAGAATGTAGAATAAAACTTTGGTGTAACTGTGTCTAGAATTAGGAATAAATTAGGAGAGAAGTAAATAATGAAAATGATTGTTTTAGGAATGCAGTTAAAAAGCCTGAGTAGATCTATAACCCACTATGATAACATGAACGTAGATAAGTATGTTTATGGAGCAACGTGCAATGTGAACAGACTGACTGATGTTGTAGTGGCCAGGCTTAGGCTTGGTTACAAGTACTTCTGGCAGTTTGGGAGACACACAGATGATGTTTCAAACTAATTGTAAATTATGTGATCAGGCATATGGTCACTCTCTTAAACACTATGTGCTTAATTGTCCACTTATTGAGGAATCAGAGATAGACAGTATAAAACCTATGTGACATGTCAAGATATCTTATTAATGAAAAAAAGATCCCCAGATATACTAAGCAAATTTCCAAAATTTTGGGCTTGTAACAGATAAGTGAGCTATAGATATGTAGATATAAATCCATATGTATTCCTGTTAACCCTTTGTGGCCCAGTTCCTGGGCCTTCTGTGTATCCATAGCTCTTGTGCTACCGTCCAGAGGATGGATGTGGGGTGCACAATAAACCAGCACTTCGGTGGCAAAATCTAAAATCTGAAAATCATTCAAAGATTTGGTTGATGTCCGCCTGGAGCCTTGCAGTGTCTGCAATGGAAGACACTGTCATCCCGATTCCGGTGTCATCTGCAAAGGAATAAAACGGTGCAGTGGCTGACATCCTTGTCTATGTCAGATATGAGGATGAGAAACAAGATGGGAGGGAGTACTGTGCCTTACGGTAAGAGCTTTTCCCCCGTAGCTTCCTCAGACTTTACTCTGTTGACTACTACTCTTTGTGTTCTGTTTTTTGAGGAAATTATAGATCC
Organism: Cherax quadricarinatus; assembly: GCF_026875155.1. Taxonomy (NCBI): domain Eukaryota; kingdom Metazoa; phylum Arthropoda; class Malacostraca; order Decapoda; family Parastacidae; genus Cherax; species Cherax quadricarinatus. The sequence goes on along the minus strand of NC_069455.1, from coordinate 32,980,992 downwards.
ATCTTCCAAATTTCCTGTTATTCATTTAGCAGCCCTTTTGTGCTCTATTATGCTATGGTCACACTTGTCGAAGGCTTTTGCGAAGAGGGAGCTTATAACAGTCTCTAAGGCCATGACATGAGAGTGGGCAGAGCTTATTTCATAGTCTCTAAGGCCATGACATGAGAGTGGGCAGAGCTTATTTCATAGTCTCTAAGGCCATGGCATGAGAGTGAGCGGGGCTTATACATAATCTCTAAGGCCATGACATGAGAGTGAGTGGAGCTTATACATAGTCTCTAAGGTCATGGGTTGAGAGTGGGCAGAGCTTATTCATCAAATTCAAATTCAAATTCAAAGTTTATTCTCTATAAAGATTACAATGTTGAATTTACGAATTTGGTTTTTGTGTGGTTTACATGTAGTTTTAAAAAATGATTAAAGAGTGTACCCCTAGAACGCCTAGCATGGCTAGGCAATTTCGGGCAGACTTAGTTTAATTCTTTATTTTAAAATATTACAAATTATGAGGTGAAGTTGGTATTATGGCTAAGTGACTAAATACTGTTTGTGAGTTTAGCAATGGAATGCTTTTTTTTTGGCACAGTACATAGTTTCAGTATTGGAGTATCATAGGATTCATTATTTTAAGATTGAGATTAATTATTTCTGTTTATGGTCAAATGGGTGAGTGAGTGTAAGTGTGAACCACCAGGTGGTATTCGTGTAGTTAGTTGATGGGGTATATCAGGGAGATAAGATGTTTTCTAATGGTAGTTTGAAGGTGATGAATGTGTCTGCAGTTCTAGAGTTCTCAGGTAGGGTGTTCCCGATTTTAGGGCCTTTGACATACATTGAATTTTTGTAAAGGTTTAGTCGGACACGGGAATGTTGTAGAGATGTTTGTGTCTGGTGTTAGCCCGTGGGTTCTGTCACAACTATCAAGAAGCGTTTTAGGTCAAGGGGTTGATATTGGAGTTTAAAGGGTCCTGTAGATGTAGATTGCACAGTAGTAAGTGTGGATGTATGAACAGGGAGTAAGTTTAGATCTATGATGAGTGGGGGGGGGGGGTTGCCAGGGAGGGGAAATATAGTGATTATTCTTACTGCAGCTTTTTGTTGGGTTACTTTTGGCTTTAGGTGTGTTGCTGCAGTTGATCCCAAGGGCACAAATAGCATAAGTGAGGTATGGATAAATAAGTGAGTGGTATAGTGTGAGAAGGGCATTTTGCGGCACGTAGTATCGTATCTTGGAGAGGATCCCAACCGTTTTGGATACTTTTTTGGTTATGTGTTGGATATGGGTGCTGAAATTCAGGTTTTGTCAAGGTATAGACCTAGGAATTTGCCCTCATTATGTCTGGTAATTAGAGTGTTGTCGATCTTAATGTTAATTTGTGCATCTCCTGCTCTGCTACCAAACATAATATAGTAGGTTTTGTCATTTTAAACGTAAGTTTATTGGCTGTCATCCAAGTCGATATTTTGATCAGCTCCTCGTTAACAATGGTGTTGAGGGTGGCAAGATTAGAGTGAGAGATGACATAAGTCGTGTCGTCAGCAAAGAGAATGGGTTTCAGGTGTTGGGATTTCGTTTGGAAGATCATGAATGTATATGAGGAAAGCAGGGACCAAGGACACTTCCCTGCAGAACTCCAGTATCAAGTGGCAGTGTTGTTGATGCTGTGTCTTTAATGGTGACATACTGATACCTATTAGTAAGGTAAGATTTGAAATAAGCAAGCGCATGGCCTCTTATACCGTAATGGATGTCGTGGTCTACTGTGTCAAAAGCTTTTCTTAGGTCAATAAAAATTCCTAGTGGATATTCCTTATTTTCCAATGTTGTGTAAAGCAGATCTAGCATTTTTATGATTGCATCATTAGTGCTTTTATTTTTCCTGAATTCAAACTGGCAGGGGTTGAGTATGTTTTGTGTTGTTATAAATGAATATAGTCTCCTGTGCACGAGTTTCTCAAAGATTTTGGATAGCAATGTTAAGTTTGATATTGGCCTATAGTTGTTTAAGTCTGTAGGGTCACCACCTTTATGTATTGGTGTAACCCTTGCCATCTTGAGTAGTTTCGGGAAGGTGCTAGTTTCTAGTGACTTGTTAAAAAGTAATGAAATAGCATGCGAAAGGATATGGGCTGCTCGCTTGTACAGTAATGGTGGGACATTAGACAGATTCCCTGAGTAGTTTTTAAGTGACTTTATAATCTCGGTGACTTCCGAGGGCTCAGTTGGTGCCATGACATGAGAGTGAGTGGTGTGGAAATCATTTAATTTCCGAAGCTATAGTGCCTAATAAGTGTTTAATGTGTTGATTTGGGTCAAAATGTATTTGTATTTTGAATGAAACCAACTGGGTTCCCGCTGCGCCTGCGCAGATGTGCGGGGGTATAGGTCGAGCTGGGGTACGAGGTGGCAGGAGTGTTTTGAATGTAGTGAGGAAGCTGTGAAACATGGGATCAGGAAATTGGAGTTCACGGCGGCCTAAGGATTAATATAGGCCTCACTTCCTAATAGGAAGTGTCGTAATTGTTCCTGGTGAAGAGTGAGGGAACGAGATTTACGTGACCACCGTGATAAAGTGGTAAAATAAGTGGATAATAGTAGGACCGTGGGTGACGGGTGCGCCGCCATGGAATGTGTCCATGGGAAATTACCCGTGAGTTAATCCTCACTCATCAGTCTCAGATCTTAATGGAGTGACCTCTAATATGTATAATAATTATGAGACGTTAAATCGTCTTGTGAATGGTAATGTAATCAGTGATAATAACATTAAGTTAAGAGAATGCGGGAAGTGAAATAAATCGCCCTGCTCCGAGTGAACACATGGTTCTCATCCCGAGGATAGCGAAGTTTTATGGAATCACGACTTCTAAACCGGGACAAACCAACGGATACCTCGTCCTGCTGGAATAAGAACCGTGTCGGTGTAGCAGGACATCGAAAAGAGATGGTGAATACAGGAAATAAGGAGCATTAATCACCCACAATTAAGTAACCTTTCTAGTTATAGCAGACTGATACTGGCCAGTTAGGTATGTTTTAATTGGATAGGTTATGGGTGATCCAGCCACCTGCAGTGACCAGAGGTGGTTAAGTTTTCTCACATGTCTACATGGGTGACTACGGTGAACAATATCGTTGTTGTCTCCCAAGGAGATTACTCATATGCGTGTAATGTTGAGGTATGTACAAGTAATCACTCCTATAAATTTTCCATATCTGCCCGCTGGTCCTTCCTGAACCGGATGCAATCAGTGAAAAATTAATTGAATTAATTACTTAATAATTAAGTGACTCATTGAAGAAAGTGGGTATAGGGTACACAAATTTAATCAGTCGTGTGGTGGATGATAATTAGCCCAATTAAATACTAGCACATGGGTGGCTAGGATTTATACAAGTGCAAGAATTACTCACACAAAGTGTCTACTTAAGTCGTATAATTGGTGATTATTAATTCCCTAACCATGACTGGGTCTGAGGAAGTTAGTGCGGCTGGCAAGTCCTTGGATGCCAAAGCAAAGAATGCGTCACTACAAGCTCGGAAGGGTCATGTTACTAAATCATACAACAAGTGTATGGAGTTAATGAGACAAGAAACGGTAAACCCTGATGAATTAAAGCTACACCTAGATGCCTTAGAAAGTAGATATAAGTCATATAAATTGTGGTATAAGGACTGTGAGAGCGATCTTCTGGTGAATTGTGCAGATGATGCTGAAAGGGAGCGGCTGCTGGATCAATATTATAAAGTGGAGGCAACAGCAAAGAACTACAGACCGATAGCACTAACATCCCATATCATAAAAATCTTTGAAAGGGTCCTAAGAAGCAAGATCACCACCCATCCAGAAACCCATCAGTTACACAACCCAGGGCCCCAAGGGGGGTTTAGAACGGGATGTTTCCTGTCACCTAAACGGGTTGGATCACTACGACAAGGCCAAAAACACTAGAAGATAAAAAGAATGCGATGTAATATATACAGACTTTGCAAAACCCCTTCGACAAGAGTGACCATGGCGTAAAAGCCACAAAATCCCGGGGCTAAAGGAAAAAACCAGGAAAAGTGGCATGGATCAAATTTACTCACTAACGAACACAGAGAGTAGTCGTCAACAGAGAAAAAGTCCGAGGAAATTTTAGGGGAAAAAAGCTCTGTTCCACAAGGCACAGTATTTCCTCCCTTCTTGTTCCCTCATCCTCATTTTCCGACATACCCAAGGAAAGTCACCCACAGCACCGTGTTTTCCCTTTTTGGCAGATAAAACCCCAAAATTTTGAAAGCCCGTGTTTTTTTTCCTTTGGCAGACACTGAAAAGGCTCCGGGGGCGGCATAAACCGAACCCTTTCAGGGGGTTTCAAAAAAACCAAAAAGTTTTTTCCAACAATAAAAAATTTCAATTACCAGTTTATGGTAAACACGGGGAAAATTTAAATCTTCATCAGAGTAACAGAAAAAAAAATCGGCCACAAAAATAGAGCGAACCCCCAACGTCAAAGACCTGGGAGTGATCATGCGGGGGAAATTTTCCCCTTCAAGGACCAAAACCTTTCAACCCCCGCATCTGCAAGAAAAAAAACAGGAGGATAATGAAAACCCCTTCAAAACTAGGAGGCCAACCCATGTTTGATCTTTTTTCAGGTCACTTTTTTCTATCTGGGGGAAATTTAAGGGCTGCAAAAATAACAGCACCTTTCAAGGCAGGTGAAATTGCTGACCTAAAAAAAATTGTACAGAGAACCTTAAAGGGCGCTCAAGCAGGATAAAAAAAACCTAAATTTTCCTGGACGCTTGAGGTTCCTAAAACTGAAATTCCCGGGAATGCAGGGGGGAGAGTTACTGTTTAATATCCACCGGGAGAATCCTAGAGGACTATTACTGAACTTCCCACACGAAAATCACTCACTACGAAAGCAAAAGACTTGGAAAGACAAAAAGCAAAAACCCCCCAAATTAAAAGCGGGGGGTGTCCAGAAATTAAGAGACCATACCAAAAGTGTCGGGGGCCCCCGAACTGTTAAAACTGCCCCCAGCATACAAAAGGGGATTAAAAACAGCCCCCGGGCAGTTTTCAACTGGCACGGGCCCAAGCACCTAAAGTCGGTTCCTGCCCCCAGCCGGGCTGTGGTTTCGTACGTTGGTTTGGGGTTCAGCCACCCGAAAACGCCTGGTTGATCAGACTCACCCCCCCAGGGGGCCCCGGGCCCCACAGACCGGGCCGGGGGGCCCGTTGACCCCCGGAACTTTCTCCAGGTAAACCCCCAGGTAAACGTTGTGTCCTGAAAAATAAGGGTTTAGAGAAGGTAAAGGGGTAGACAATGTTTTTGGTAAACCCTAGAAAAGGAAAATAAAGGGGTGTCAAACCAAAACCCCCAGAATTATGCACCCCTGGTTTAACCGGGGAAAAAATGGGGGGAAAATTTTTTTTTTGTCTATTTTTAAAAGGGCAGTTGAAACATGATAGGATTGATTTTCCCAAGTGTTCCCAAAATTTATGCTATTGAAAGGGACAAAAAGGGGGAGATGCCCCTTTTCTAAATACAAGCATTCCCAAATGTAGATACTCCTAAAGTGGGCATTTTTGGCTTTTTGGGAGGTCACTTACGGTTTAATTTTGGAGCAAAGTAGGCTGATCAATACAAATTTTTGGCTATTTTGGGAAGACTCCAGATCAAAAACCGAAACATTTTTAAAACAATTTGGGATCAAACTAGAAAGGCACCTTAAAACCTTTTTTGGGGAATAAAAATATATCTGGAGGGAGCAGTTTGGGTTGTTGATGCCTTGTTTCAAAATTAAAATCAAACCACAAGAAAAGTAGAGGGGCTATCTAACAGATATCACAAGGGTTACTTTTTGGGGTTGGAAAAAAATAAGAGTGGCCCCCTGCAGGAGCTAATTGCCCCAACTGCAGACCACCCAAAAACCCCTTTACCCCCAGGAATACCCCCATTTACAGCCCCCCAGTAAAAACCGCCCAATTTCCAAAAAAGGAAAACTTTACCCCAATATCAAAAAACATAAAGTTCCCCTACTAAAGGGTTTTTAAAATAGGCACAAAACAAGTGACGGGGGGCAAAAAATAGTGGTTCCCACTCCAAAGAAAGAGGGGGAAGTACCACAAAAAAGGGGTAGCCCAGTTGATAAGGGGTCGGGCAAAAAAAGGAAAAATTGTATTTCTGAAAGGGAACCCCCCATTTCTCTAAGAACTGAAAGGGCCTATAATTCATGGGAATTTTAAAAGTGGAAAGATTGGAAGAGCTTGCGGGAATGAAACGGGTTCTGGGAAATCATAATGAAAAGGGTTTTGCCGTCCCTAACTTGCACCATTGTTATAAAGTAAAAAGGGGAAGACACCCATACCAAATGTGAAAATGGCGGATCAAACCCCGTAATAAAGGAAAACAATAGAAACTAAATAGTGATAATAACTCGGACACAAAGTAACCCAACAAAAAATTGCAGCTAATGTGGGGAATGATGGCCTAGCTGAGGTAGCTTTACCTGTTTGGGATTTGGGATTAATGATAAAACGGCGAAAATTTCCCAAAACTGAAAACACTTTACGGGATCAGGGATCACAACTACCTTCATAAAAGGGAATACCCTTTAATGAAGGGAAAGGAAAAAAGGGGAGATCCTGCTATACTCAAGTTATCTGGTTTTCTCCCAAAATAAGAAGGCCCATTCATACGCCCACTTTATGTAACGGGGGAAGGCTGGGAAATTTAAGAAAACGTTTTAATGCATTAATTGTGGATGGGCCCTCCCAGAGAAAAAACTCCCAATAGGGTTTGGGAAAGGGCTATTTGAAAGGCTTCAAGAAAGGGAAAATTTTTGGGCCCCTTCTGGTGTAAAAAAATGTTTCCTGGGGGGCCAAAAGATTTTTTTGGATGGGTAGGGGACCATTATGCCCACCTTTGAAAAGGGTATGACAAAAAAAATGGGGGAGTAAACCCCTTCTAAGGCCCCCGCAGGAGGTCACGTGATGTATGGAAAGGCTTCCCCCGTAACTGATAATGAATGACGGGAGGAACCCAAAAAAATACAGTTACGGTGGGGTCTTACTCTTTAAGTATCACCCCAGTATAAATATACTTCAATAGAAGGAGAATTAAACCCTGTGTATAAATTAGGGGAATTTGGGACAGCAAAAGGAAATCAATGTAAATGAAAAAAGTAAATTTATTCCTTTACTCAAGAACAATACCAGAAGGATTTTTAAATTTTGGGAATCGGGACAATACGGGGTTGAGACTCCGGGGAAGCTAAACCCACCCAGACCTCCCCAACAAATTCCGGGGAAGGGTGGGGGAAAATTTAAAAAGGGTTTTTCAGCCCCAAACGAACTGGGGCAAAAACCCCAAAAAACTTTTTCCCGGGCTTACGAATAAAATTTATGACATTAAAAAAAAATTTCATAAGGAGGTACCCTCCCGAGCAAAGCCCAGTTTTTATGGTAAACTATTTGCCACATCACAAAAGGGGAAAAAGTTTCAAAAACCACTCCCTCTGAGGATTGTGTTCAATTGTATGCCGGGAGAAACCCAAAAATGTACCTTTTTTTGGAATAAATTTTTTTGATGACGGGTTCCTTTCTTTGGGCCCGGAAAAACTGGGAGACTATTATTAAATTTTAAAGGGAAAAAAAATTTAAATCCCCTTTAGGGCAACATAAGAAAAGGGTTTTCCCCTGAGAGGGGGGCCCTGCAGGAGGCTCCCCGGGATTGCACTGGGTTTTTATGGCCCGAAATCCTAAGACCCACTTGGGCCCCCCTGAAGACTTTTCGCTTCAGGAGTGAAAGTTTGGTGCAACCTCTAGCCCCTTTTCCCTACTCCAGGCAACGATAAATGCACCCCTTTAAGTGAAACGGGGGTCCACTGAGTGGAGAAAGGGGGTAAACAATTTTATTTTGGACAATTTCCTGGGGGTGACGTCTACGAAGAGGAACAAATGAGCATATATGAAAGGGGCAAAGGGAAATAATCAAGGTGCAAAAAAGCCCCTGGGGAAAAGGGAACGAAATTTCCCTTAAAGTTTAAGGGCCCCAAAATTTAAATAAAAAAACAACCCTGGAGTTGAAGTCCCTAAATATATAATGTGGTGGGACGGCCCTTGGGGACACAGAGAGAGACTTTTTATCGTTAAAGCTAATAACTACAGAAATGGCCCAATAAAAAAACCCAAAAGGGTTTTAAATTTTGCGAATTTTTTAAAAAATGCTTCGATCCACAAACCCTTAGGGGCCCCCCATTTACCATAAGGGAAAAATTTTTAAATACAAGAAGCATGGAAGCTTAAGTGTGCTTGGGTTTAAACCCCAAACCCGAGGAATTTGTTGAAAGGGGGAAGAAATAATAGGGAATAAATTAAAAAAAATTTTTAACCCCCAAAGTTGGAAATTTTCCCCAAAAAATGTGGCCCCGTCCAAAGAAGGGGGAAAAAAGTATCCACATTTTTTGCAAAAGCTTCGAAATTAGCAAAGGAGCAGTCGCTTTCCTTCAAAAGTAATAATGCCATTTTTCCCTTTTTAAAGTCTAAGGCTAAGGTTTGCTCCAATCAAAACACGTTTCTTACCTCAGTTTGGGAAATTTAAAGGCCATTTATTAAGGGGTCAAATTAGCCAAAATTTTTATAAGAAATAAATTTGCGAGAGATTAAAAACCCGCGACCAAAACCCTAATTTGGTCTGATAACGAGGTAACCTTACAATGGATTCGTAATGGTAATAGTAAGATTGTGTATGACAAAACGAGTCACGAAAACAATCAAATGCAAAGGGGGAAAAATAAAAAGTTTGGGTCAGCAAATTGGGTTTAAACCCTTTTAAACACAAAAACCCCTTTTGGGGCGAGAATACCGGGTGACTTTTTTGTCTCGGGGCTTGACTTATGAAAAAATTTTTCAGTCTTTTTCGGGTTTTAAAAGGGCCAAATTTGGGTGGTGGACAAAATTAAATGGCCGGTCAAAAGGGAATATTGCTCCTGTCGAAAAAAACGGGGAGCACCGCCCATCAGTAAATCCCCCCCTTAGCCCCCTTTACATTAAAAAGGTATTCTTCCTTTCCCAAGCTGAATTTGCGTGCCCGGGTTTTGTTTTTAAATTTTTAAGTAAGATAATATCTCATATAAATTTTTCCCCATCCCCTAAATACTGGCTACAGAGGGTACAAGAAGAAAACCAAAAGGGGAGATTAAAAATTTAAAGATGGGCCCGGGAAAAATGGGGAAAGGCCAATAAAGAAAAGCTGGGGGGGTATTTTGAGGATGAGTAAAATTGGGGCAGAGGGGGGGGGGTTACAAAATGCAGAAATTTTTGGGGGGAAAAACCCAAGCACCCCCCTTTTTGCGCCCAAAAAAACCCCACCCCGACAACCTTGATTGTTTAATGCCCATAAAAACCTGAAAGCAAGGTGGGGGACCGGATACCTTTAAAACTGTATTGGGAAAAACCCTTTTGGATTCCACAAAAGGGCCGGGAAAGGGTTTAAAAAGGGTTTATCAAGTCGGTGTAATATTTCGCCGGGGATGCCAAACCTACATGTTTCCCAGGTCCTCCACCAAATTTCCCAAGGAACGCGGGAGTTGGTAAAAAACCCTTTGAGTGACCGGAGTGGACAAGTGGGCCAATCATTTTAAAAAGGGACTTCAATGGGGTTCCCTTTAAGGGGTATGTATGTCCCTTTTTTTTTGTACAGCTACTAGGGCTGTTTTTCTAGAAATGGCTCAGGACTTTCTGCAGAACAGTTCTTTCAGCGTTCCGGAAAAATTTGGGAGCTAGGAGATCCGTCCCAAGATTAAAGGGTCCAGATAATGCCACCAATTTTGTAGCGGGTGCTCAACACTTGATGGGAAAAAAAATAAGAGGGAAAAGAGTACAAATCCTTTTTTTACCCAGCGAGGGGGGGTGTCCCCCGGAAATTATTACTCCCAAGGGCCCCCTTGGGAGGGAGGACCGTACGAAAGAAATGATAGGGACAGTGAAAAGATGTCCCTTTGAAAGGGGCTACACAGGAAGAGAATTTAAATTTTTTTGGAGGAATTTCCCCGGGAGTGTTTGGGGGAGGGGAGAGAATGGTAAACAAACGCCCTCTGTCCCCTAATTGGGGACACTCCTGACGGGGGAGAACCTGACTCCCCCTCACCTAATTTTCGGAGAAGGGTTTGAAAACTGCACCTAAACTATAAGATAATCCCAAGGGAAGCGATGGGGGAAATTCAATAATGTGACCGTGTTGATTGGGTAAGTTTTTAAAATGTAAATATGGTAATTTTCTCATTGATCCTATGTGTTTGGGGTAAAGAATATTTTTCTTACACCCACGGAACACTTTCTTTGGGGGCGCCAGAGGGAGTAAACCGCAGAAAAATTTTAACCAGGTGACATTGTGTTAATTGAAACAGAACAACTCGAAAAATTGTTTGGGCCCCTGGGGAAGGGAGTTTTCATTTTACCCCAAAGCCACAAGGTGTTGTCAGAAAAGTCAAAGTGTTTTTGTCATGGGCAAAATTTTCGTACCATTAACAAAATTTTAAAAATTTCCCCTTTGAATTTAAAAAGGTGTTCAATCCAGTGCGGGTGGAAATCTAAGGGGGAGTGACATGAAATGAATTGAAGACACTGACCGAGTAATGCAAAAGAAATTGGAGTAAGACCCACTGAAAAAAAGCAGCGCAATCTAGAGAGGGCTGGAAACGTCTCCTTTTAGGGAAACGCAAATTTTAAATCGCTAAACCAAAAGAAATTCCGCCCGGCCCATGTGAAATTATTTAAATTTTTGAACAAAGTGCCTAATAAGGGGTTTTTAAAAGTGTTATTTGGGGCAAAAAGTAATTTTTCAAACTTGGGAAAGGAACCAAATGGGTTCCCCCTGCGCCTGCCCCAGATAACGGGGGAAAAGGTCGAACTGGGGGATGAAGGGGGCGGGAATTTTGAAAAGTAGTTTTTGGGAAGCGTGAAACATGGGATCAGGAAATTGGGTTTACGGGCGGCCTATGGAATTTAAAATAGGCCTCACTTCCCCATTAAAGGGAAATAATTGTTTTCCCGGTGAAGAGTGGGGGGGAACGAGATTTAAATTTTACCACCATGATAAAGTGGGGAAAATAAGTGGATTTAAAATAGGGCGTGGGTGACAGGTGCCCGCCATGGAAAGTGTCCAGGGGAAATTCCTTGGTTAATCCTCACTTCATGGTCTCAGATCTTAATGGGTGACCTTTTAATTTTAAAATAATTTTTGAAAACGTTAAATCGTCTTGTGAAGGTAATTAAACAATGATAATAAAATTTTAAGGGAAAGAATGCGGGAAGTGAAAAAAATCGCCCTGGGTCCGAGTGAACGCGTGGTTCTTTGGTTTTTCCCCAGGGTAGCGAAGTTTTTAAATCCACGACTTCTAAAACCCGGGGCAAAACCAACGGAACCTCTCCCGCTGGAAAAAAAACCTGTCGGTGTGCAGGACATCGAAAAGAATTGGGGAAGGAGGAAATTAAAGGGGCATCAAACAACCCCCCGTTAATAACCTTTTTAGTTATAGCAGACTGATACTGGGCCCGTTAGGTATGTTTTTTAAATTTTAAAAGCTTTTGGGTTATCCAGCCACCTGCAGTGACCAGAGGTGGGTTTTAAATTTTCTCATAAGCCCACATGGGGGACAAAGGGAAACAAATTTTCATTGTTTTTCTCCGAAGGAGATTAAATCGTATGCCCTGTAAAAAGTTTAGGTACGTACCAAATAAAACAAATCCTATAAAATTTTCCATAAGTGGAGCTTTTTACATAGTCTCTAAGGTTATGGGCATGAGAGTGGGGGAGAGCTTTTTAAAATAGCCTTTTTTTTTTTTTTTTTTTTTTTTTTTTTCGCCGGGATTCTCCCGGGGCCCCGGGGCTTTTTCCCAAATAGTGGGACCTGGGCCCTTGGGCCCCCATCTGGGGGGGTCTCGAGACTTAAGTCTCCCATGGGAGGAGGTAAAAGTACCTCCTCATCTTTGGGACCAAGTGTCCCCAGGCCTAGCCACATTCCCCGCCCTCACGGGGCTCGTAGGGAGAAGCTAGGCCTCTGGTCTGCCATCTACCCCGCCTCAAAGGGGCTCGTGGGGATGGCAGTCTTATGAGCTGCAGATGGTAACAAGCTCAGGCCTCTCATATACATAGCCTTTAAAACAATCAGGAACCGTCTTGGAACACTTGCTGACTCTGTGGGAGTCCTGCTAGTGAGGGAGACAGGAGAAATTGATTCATTATTATTGTGTTTATATCAACTCTGCAACTTATTTATCTATCACAATTGACCTAAAATGACAAAATACACAATATAAATAACATACAAACATGTTAAATACTCTAGAATGTAAAAAATAGGCCATAATACAGCGAGTGTCCACCAGCAATATTCCAAATAATATCAATACTCCTCCTTCCTATGACGTATTCTTTGACCTTGATTAAGAGAAAATGGAGTCTTGAAGAGGATAACTGCACTAGATCGCCAGTTTTATAAGGATTAGATTTTTTTAGATTTTGCCACCGAAGTGGCTAGTTTATTGTGCACCCCATATCCATTCTGTGGACGGTAGCGCGAGAGCATATGGATACACAAAAGGCCTAGGAACTAGGCCCCAAAGGGTTAACAGGAATACATATGGATTTATATCTACATATCTATAGTTCACTTATCTGTTACAAGCAAATTTAGGAAATTTGCTTAGTATATCTGGTATCTTATTTTCATTAAAAAGATATCTTGACATGTCACGTAGGTTATTATACTGTCTGTCTCTGTATTCCTCAATAAGTGGACAACTAAGCACATAGTGTTCAAGAGAGTGACCATATGCCTGATCACATAATTTACATTTAGTTTGATCATCATCTGTGTGTCTCCCAAACTGCCAGAAGTACTTGTAACCAAGCCTAAGCCTGGCCACTACAACATCAGTCAGTCTGTTCACATTGCAAGTTGCTCCATAAACATACTTATCTACGTTCATGTTATCATAGTGGGTTATAGATCTACTCAGGCTTCTAACTGCATTCCTATAACAATCATTTTCATTATTTACTTCTCTCCTAATATTATTCCTAATGCTAGACACAGTTATACCAGAGTTATATTCTACATTCTCCTTCTGGGTACTCTTCTTGGCTAACATATCAACTTTATCATGGAGTAATCCAATGTGTGATGGGATCCATAGCAATTGTACATTAATTCCTTTGTCCCTAATTTTTGAGTATCTATACCTGGCTTCCCCAATGAGCATGTTGTTGGAGTCATTATATGAGTCAAGAGCCTTCAATGATGACATAGAATCAGTAATGATGATAGAGTCAAGCTCAGTGTCATAGGTTAGCTTTAGCGCCATTAGGATTGCAAACAATTCAGTTTGCAGTGTAGACGCCCAGTTGTTAATTCTTATGCCTAACTCAACAAATTTATTATCGTTCTTAACTAGGGAGGTGGCAACAAGAGCAGATGCAGCCCTGCCAGAAGACTCCTGTTTAGATCCATCAGTGTATATAACATGTAATAACTTATTACTACCAGCTAGGTGAGAAATTTCTTCTTGAGCAGTTGCTCTAACAAGAGATTTAAGGAAGGGATTACTAGCAATGAGCTTCTTGGGAGGAACTTGTAGGTATGTGATATTAAATGAACACATCTTCCATGGAGGGGTGAAATGCTCTTGTTGCCTACAGTGATACAGTTCATGTAGGTTATAAAACTTAATGCAATTGCACGTTTTCACAATCCATTTAGATCTGTGTGTATTTACCTCTAGACACTTGGTAAGATTCACTGTGACAGTGTCTGGTTCGTTTCTCAACATTCTAATACCGAGTACAGTGTTAATTTCAACAATCTTATCACTGATACTTGAAATACCAAGCTTCTTCCTCATGTTAAGAACTTTTGTAGATCTGGGACAGCCAAGAATAATCCTGAGAGCTTCATTTTGCATTAACTCCAAGGGTCGGAGAAAACTTTCTCTAGCTAATATCAACATGGGAGCAGCATAATCAATTAAGGACCTAACATAGGCTATATACATCATCCTCACGATTCTCACATTAGCACCATAGTTGGGATTGTAGCCAGCAACAGCTTTGAGAGCATTTAGCCTAGCTTTGCATTTCTTGTTTAGTTGTGGTATAGTGGATTTGTTAAAGGGTACATCTACACCAAGATATCTGTAAGTTTTAACGTAGCTAATGATTTCACCCTGCAAATAGATGGGTGGGGGATGTCGTTTGCTTGTTAATATCTTTGTTTTAGAGGAAGATATTATGAGGCCTAGTCGATTACAAATTGCTTGAACTTCATTAAGAATGGTATTCATCTTCTTATGCCCTGTTGTATGGATCATGATATCACCAGCATAGCTTATAGCTATATGTTTAGGTGAGGCAGGTAGAGCATTTAGGAGAGCATTAATCAGAATAGTAAATAGCATGGGACTAAGAACTCCTCTCTGCGGTGTACCTAAAGACATTTCTTTAGAATCACTTCTGAAGCCTTGGTAAAGGACAGAGGATACTCTATTTGACAGGTATCCTATTATCCAGCAGAGTAAGCTACCACCAATGATCATTTTGGCTAGTTCATGTAGTATAAACGTTCTGTTCGCAATATCAAATGCAGATTTTAGATCAAGAAAGTGGTAAAACTAGTAGAGGTGTGTGCAGTGAGAAAGGTGGAAATACAGTTCTGCACACTTTTACCTTTCATGAACCCATAGAGGTAGGGGGAAAGTTGGTGTCTGATTCTGTAGTACAGTCTGTTAAGCATCATTCTTTCAAAAGTTTTACAAAGACAACTAGTTAAGGAGATCGGCCTAAATGTATCAGGCTGTTGGGGCTTAGGGATAGGCACAATGAGACCATAGCTCATTCTACCTCAAGACATAGTCAATACCAAATTCACTATATTAGACCATAGTGCAATTACTAGTGAGAGACTAGTGCTATTTTTAATTTGTACTTTTATATTATTAGATTAAACCTATTGTACTTTAGCTCACTCTAGCTCAAAACATAGACTCCACAAAAGTCATTATTAGACCTTAGTGCAATTACAAGTGAGAGTCTTGTTCTATTTTTAATTTGTATTTTTATATTACTAGTTTATACCTAGTTGTACTTTAGTTCATTCCAGCACAACACACAGACAACATCAACTTCATTATGTGTAGTAGTGACTATACCCTACATGACCAAAATACTCTAGCTATATACTTGTCCAAACTTCCAACCACTACAGATATCAGTAGTAGAACTCAACACACAACTCAGGATATAAATAACCACAATTTTAAACCTAGAAGATGATTGATCACGTTGACCCTGATCTAAACCCCCATAATCTGACACCCAATCAAAACCTATTGGAAAGTAACTGCCTTTATTACACAGCATCACAAGCCACCACTATCCTAAACAATGCTAAAAGTCTATCAGTACTTAACTACAACATCAGGTCCTTAAGCAAACACTATGATGACCTCCTAGCACTCCTTGAATCACTAAAGACACCCTTCTCCTGCATTATTCTTACTGAGACCTGGCTTAAGCAGGACACAATAGATATCTACCCTCTACCACGATACACAGCAATTCACAACTGCAGAACAAACCAAGTTGGGGGTGGTATTGCAATCTATTACTCTAACCAATTATCTTGTCTTAGCACCACTTGCTTTAGTGATGAATATGGGGAATACATTTTTGCTAATTTTACTGTAAAAAACCTTAAGACGCCTATAACAATCGGTGCCATTTACCGGATACCTCACACAAACATCCCAAATTTCAGTGAGAAAAATAAAGTCACTAATAACAAACAGACAAATGAATAAGCACCACCTTCTCTTAGGTGGAGACTTCAACATCAACCTTGGCTTACTAGATGATCAGCCTGTAACTGATTTCATCAAAAATATGAACAACACACTTCTCATACCATCAATAACTAAACCAACCAGGCTCACTGAGACAAGTGCAACCATAATAGACCACATATGGACCAATATACTAGCCCCCCTTAAATCAGGGATAATCACAGATAGCACTACAGACCACTACCCTACCTTCCTCCTGACAAACATTAGTAAACCACCACTTGAATACAACAAAGTCTCATTTAGACTCCATGACGAGGCCTCAGTAAGGAAGTTCACAGCTGACCTAGAGACTGTTGATTGGCCTACAGAATTCTCCAAGGCCAATGGTATTGATGACTGGACAGACATCTTTCTTAACAAATTACTTAGACTATACAACAAACATTGTCCTATAAAAACAAAACAGATCACAAACAAACGGCTTGGTTGCCCATGGCTAACCAGCACCATTCTGAAATCCATTGACAAGAAACACCAATATGAAAAGCAATATAGACAGGGCTTAATACACAAAGATACTCTTAAACACTATTCATCAGCTCTCACCAAAGTAATAAAAAAAGCCAAGCAACTATACTACTCCAGTAGATTCACAGACACTAGAGGAGATATAGAAAAGACCTGGAAAACACTCTCTCAGATTCTAGGGACCCACAAACTGAGAAAAACCAAGAATATTGTCCTAACTAAACCTAATGAAACACCACTACATCCCACTGACACAGCTAACAAGATAAACGACTTCTTCTCAAACATAGGATCTAATCTCGCCAGTAAAATCCCACATACCAATGCCCATGCCGGGGACTACCTAGATGGAAATTTCCCTAATTCCTTCTATCTTGCACCAACTGAGCCCACGGAAGTCATTGAGATCATAAAGTCACTTAAAAATAACTCGGGGAATCTGTCTCATGTCCCACCATTACTGTACAAGCGAGTGGCCCATGTCCTTTCACATGCTATTTCATTACTTTTTAACAAGTCAATAGAGACTAGCACCTTCCCGAAACTACTCAAGATGGCAAGGGTTACACCAATACATAAAGGTGTGACCCTACAGACTTAAACAACTATAGGCCAATATCTAACTTATCATTGCTATCCAAGATCTTTGAG
>NC_069455.1:32929398-32963473 GCF_026875155.1 Cherax quadricarinatus | reverse complement strand
GACTTGGTTATGTCTGTAAGGGGTCATTTTCCCCCTTTTTTTTTTTCAGGGGCTTTTGGGTTTAGCAGGTTGTGCCTCTGCATTTGCCTATCCCCCTCTCCATCTGCATCCAGCTGCTCTCCCCTTTCCCCCCTTGACCCTCTTGGCAGGCTGATATGACATTAGCAAAATTATATCCCCTTCCTTCCTTTTCGGCCTTCATTTAAAAGCTGGTCTTTCAGATCAGTGCCCCTGTAACTCGCTTCAGCCTGTTTCCCCTGTCTTCGGGACCCTTATCATGGCTACTGCATTTTCGATTGTGCCCTTTAATTCTTCTTCTCTTCCCCAACCTTTTTTTAAATTTCATAGAAAGCTCGCTCCATTTTTCAAAAAACTCTCCTAATTTTCTCCCCACTTTTGTTCACCCTTTTTTCCCACTGCTCCTCCATCCACCCTCCCTACCAAAACCCTTCTATCTGACCCCGGGTTTCCCTTCGAGCCCCTCATTTTTTTTTTTTTTTGAAAGAGAAAAAGTGAGAGGAGAGAGAGAGAGAGGGGAGAGAAGAGAGAGAAAAGGAGGAGGAGAGAGAGAGAGAGGAGAGAGGAGAGAGAGAGAGAAAGAAAGAGAGAAAAGGGGAAAGGAAAAGGGAGAGAAGGGGGAGAGTGAAAAGGGAAAAAAAGGGGGGGGGGAGAGAGAAAGGGGAAGAGAGGAAAAGAGAGAAAAGGGGAAAAGGTAAAGGAAAAGGGGGGGGAGATGAGAAGGGGGGAAAGGGGGAGGGAAGTGGGAGAGGGAGAGAGCAATAGAGGAGAGAAGAGAAGAGAGAGAAAGATTTGATTAGGTAACAACTCTTAGCTTGCCAAAAAAGTTGGGAATCTTTAAACCTGTAAATAGCTTGTCAATAAAGCTGGGGACCTTTAAACCCTAACCTTGTCAACCCCTTGTAAAAAAAAGAAAAGAGAAAGAGAGAGGGGAGAGAAAAAGGGGGGAGGAGAGAGGGAGCAAGGGGGGGAGAGAGAGGGAGCAAAAAGGGGGAGAGAGGTGGGCAAAGAGAGAAAAAGAGGGGGGGAAGGGAAAAGGGAAGAAGGGGGAGAGGGGGAGAGGGAAGAGAGAGAAGAGGAGAGGGGGGAGAGAGAAAGAGAAGAGAGGGAAAAGGGGGGAAAGGAGGGGGAGAGACAGGGGAGAAAGGGGGAAGAGAGGGGGGAAATGGCAAGAGAGAAGGAAAAGAGAGGAGGGGAGAGAAAGGAGAGGGGAGAGAGATTTTTGGGGGGAGAGAAGATGGGAAAGGGGGAAAGGGGGAGAGTAATAAAGGGGAGAGATGTTAGAGGGGGAGAGATGTTAGAGGGGGAGAGACAAACATAGCCCCATTCCACAAAGGAGGCAGTAAAGCAACAACAAAGAACTACAGCCCAATAACTAACATCCATATCATAAAAATCTTTGAAAGGGTCCAAGAAGCTGATCACCACCCATCTAGAAACCCATCAGTTACACAACCCAGGGCAACATGGGTTTAGAACAGGTCGCTCCTGTCTGTCTCAACTATTGGATCACTACGACAAGGTCCCCAATGCACTAGAAGATAAAAAGAAGCAATGTAATAAATTACGATTTGAAAAGCCTTTTGGCAAGTGTGCCATGGGTAATACGCAAAATGCGTGCTAAAGGAATAACAGGAAAATCGGTCGATGGATTAAATTTCCTCACTAACAAAAAACAGGAGTATCGTCAACAGAGTAAAGTCCCAGGCAGCTAGATGAAAAACTCTTCCCCAAGGACAGTACTCGCTCCCATCTTGTTCCCCATCCTCTTCCACTAGACAGGTTCACCACAGCACCCTGTCTTCCTTTTCAGATGACACCCGAATCGCATGACATGTCTTCCATTGCGACACTGCAAGGTCCAGGCGGACATCAACTGATCTTTCAGTGGGGTGCAGAAAAAATATGAATTCAAAGATGAGAAATTCAATTATAAGATAGGTAAACAGAGGAAAATTTAAAACTTCATCAGAGACAAAACAAAATTTTTGGCCCCAAAAAAAGAGCGAAACACCAATCAAAAACCTGGGGGTGACAGTCGGAGGGTCTCACCTTCAAAGGACCAAACATTGTATCAATCGATCTGCTAGAAAAAAAAACAGGGGTGGGTAATGAGAAACCCTTTAAACTAGGGAGGCCAAACCCCTGATGACACTCTTCAGGTCACTTGTTTTTATCAGGCGGGAAAATTGCTGCACACTAACAGCACCCTTTTAGGCAGGGGAAATTCTGACCTAAAAATAACGAGAACTTCACGGGGCCAAACGGGGATAAAAACCTCAATTACTGGAGCGCTTGAGTTCCTAAAACTTTTCCCCGGGAAAGCGGGGGGAGAGATACTGATTATATACACCTGGAAAAAACCCTTTGGGGGATATACCGAATTGCACACGAAAATCACTCATACAAAAGAAAAAGATTTGGGCAGACGATCAAATCCCCCAATGAAAAGCGGGGGTGTCACTAGACGTTAAGAGACCATCAATAAGTGTCAGGGGCCCGAACTTTTCAACTGCCCCAGCAACAAAAGGGGGGATTCCCAAAAAAACCCCCTGGCAGTCTTCAAGCTGGCACTGGAAAAGCACCTAAGTGGGTTTTCCTGCCCACCGGGGGCTGTGGCTCGTAGTTGGTTTGCGGCACCAGCAGAAAACAACCGGGTTGATAGGCTCTGATCCCCCAGGGGGCCTTCACGACCGGGTCGGGGGGGCGTTGACCCCGGAACTCTCCCAGGTAAACCCAGGGAGAGATGGGAAAGGGGGGAGAATGGGAGAGGGTAGAGGAGAAAAGGGTAAAGAGAGAACGGGTAGAGGAGATGGTAAGGGAGAGATAGGTAAGAGACAGGTTGAGAGAGGAGAGAAAAGTAAGAAGAGAAAGGTAGAGGGGAATAGGTATTGGAGAGGGGCAGAAGAGGGGGATAGTGGATGTTGAATGTTGAGGGAGGGTTTCGGGTCATTTTTACGGAAAGGTGTGAAACCTGTGTATGATTACTACCATTGTACTCCCCTATTGAGGTTGGGGGGTTGGTCCGGCCCCTGGCCCCGCCCTTACTGATCGCTACTAGGTCATCCCCGAGCCGGGCTTTTCATACCTCTGTTAAAGCTAGTTTGGACCTCCCTCCACTACATCGCTTCCCAAAACTTTTTACTTACGACTACTCTGTGGCTGAAGAAATATTCCTAACACCCCTATTCATCTGTGTCTTCAGCTTAAACTGTGCCCCCTTTGTTACTGTGTCCAAACTCTGGAACATCCTGTCTTTGTCCACCCTTTTCAATTCCTTTTAGTATTTTTTTTTTGTCGTTATCAGTCCCCCCCATCTCTCCGTCCTCCAGTGTCTCAGGTTATTTCCCTTAACCCCTCCCGTAGGACATACCTTTACTCTGGACTAGTCTTTTGCAAACCTTTGCACTTTCTCTATTTCTTCACGGCTTGGTAGGTGTGGGGTTTCCAAACTGGGCCGATACTCCAATATGGGCCTAACTCACGGGGACAGGGGCCTGAATGATTCCTTTTAAGATGTCGGAATGCTGTTCTGAGGTTTGCTAGGCGCCCCTATGCTCAGCAGTTGTTTTTGAAAACCCACAAGTTGAAGAATTGAGAACTTTTTGCAACACATGGGAATCTTTTTGAAGAAAAAGTTTTTTTTCAATAAAGATTCCCCTGTGTTATAATGCTCAATTCTTTAATTGTCGGTTTCAAAAACCCTTCATCACATCTGTAACACGCAAAATCATGGAATCTTGGGGACAAAGATTCAACGCCTGCCCAACCTTTGGACGATGACCTACTTAAACTAGTGGCAGGTCCCCCTAAATCCCGCCTCCTCCTCTTTAACTCATCTCCCGCAGTAAAAAAGCCACCTCTCTGGGCCCCATTGCCCCTTACTACAAGATGTTGGGTAACACATCAAACAGGTGAGGGGTGATTACCTATCTTTACTCTCCTTACCCATTTCTATTTGTTTGGGCTGATGAAGCCACTGTGTCGAAACGTTTCTTCAATAAAGATTTTCCCCTGTGTTGCATAATTTCTTCTTTAGCAGTTGTTTGGTTGATGTGCGCTTCAGGGAGTGCCGGGGTTAACTCACCCCCAAAATCTTTTTCCTTGATGAGGTTTTGTATTTTGACCCCCTAGACTGTACTCCGTCTGCGGCCTTCTTTTCCCCTTTCCCCAATCTTATGACTTTGATTGGGGGGATTTAACTCCAGGAGCCAATTGCTGGACCAGGTCTGCAGCCTGTCCCGATCCCCTTTTTAGTTCTGCCTGGGTCTTGTCGAGTGAATTCTTCTATCAACTTACTCATCTGCAAACAGGGGCACCTCAGGTCATTCCTTCCGCAGTCTTTCAAAAATACCAGAAACACATGGTCCGGGGACTGACCCCGGGGGACCCCGCGGCACAGGTGCCCACTCTGACACCCGCCACGTCCCATGACTCGCTGTGTCTTCCTGACAAGTTTCCCTGATCCATTGGTGCCTTCCCTTTATCCCTGTTGGGGTCCTCCATTTTTGCACAACCCCTTGTGGGGAACTGTGTAAACCCCCCTTCTTGCAGCCCAAGAAAATGAAATCCCCCACCCCTTCTCTTTTTTTAGTTCACCATGTCATAGAACTCCAGTGGGTTTGTGAACGGGTTTCCCCGTCCTAAAACCCATTTTGGCTGCGTTGATGAGATCTTTCCTTTTAGGTTTTTCCACCATCTTCTCCTGAAAAATTTTCTCCTGATTTTGCATACTATACTGTATGTTTTGGTGTGTGTGGTGTGTGGTGTGTGGGTTTTTGTTGGTGGTATTCACCTATTTGTACTCACCTATTTGTGGTTTGAGGGGTCGATTATGTCCGGCCCCGCTTTTTTCGTGTTTGCTATAGTTCCTCTCTCTCCCCGACCATGAGTTTATATACCCCGCCTTAAAAATGATGGTTCCCGCTCCATACGTCATTTTCTAGGGTATTCCCCGGCCTACTACCTTTACTGAAGAAATACTTCCTAAAATCCCTTTTTATTCATCTGAGTCTTCAACTTCCAAATTTTGCCTCTTGTGTCTGTGTCCCCTTTTCTGGAACATCCCCCTCTTTGCCACCTTGTCTATCTCGCATATTTTTTATGTCGTTATATGTCTCCCCGACCCCCCGTCCTCCATATCGTCCCGGCGATTTCCCCAACCCTTTTTTTTTAGGACAATCCCCGTAGCTCTGGGGCAGTCTTGTTGCAAACCTTTTTCACTTTCTCTAATTTCTTGACGGGTTACAGGTGTGGATTCCCAAAATGGGTGCTCATACTCCAGTATGGGCCTGCTAAATGGTATACGAGTCTGAACGAATCCTTACTGAGGTATCGGAACGCTATCCGTAGGTTTCCCAGCGCCCTAGCTGCAGAGTTATCTATTATGTGCACCTCAGGAGTAAGCTCGGTGTTAATCACCCCAGATTTTTTTCCCTTGAGTGAGGTTTCAGTTTTTTGGCTTCAAACTAATTGTTTGCGGTCTTTTTTCCCCTTCCCAATTTATCATGACTTTGCTTTGGCAATTTAAACTCAGGACCATTGCTGACCAGGCTTGTAGCCGCCCAAGTCTCTTTGTAGTCCTGCCTGATCCTCACCCCACTCGATTCTTTCATTTAAATTCAATCTGCAAAAAGGACACTTTTGAGTCATCCCCTTCCCTTATGTAAATTTCCCTATCCAAAAACAGCACAGGTCCCAGGACGCCCTGTGGAACCCCGCTTGTCACAGCCGCCCACTCTGACACCCGTCACTACCATGTCGTTTCGTTCCCTTCAGGTTTCTCTGATCCATTTCAGGCCTTTCCTTATGTGTGCCTGATCCTCTAGCTTTTTTCGTAACCTCTTTTGAAAAATTGTTGAAGACCTTCTTTAGTCCAAAAAAAAGCGTCGATCCTCCCCATCTCTCTTTTCTTACTTCTGTACCTTTTCAAAAAATCCAGTAGGTTTTTGAAAAGGATTTTCTTCCCCGAAACCGTGCTGGTTGTCAATTGTTTCTTTCCAGGTGCTACACCACTCTCCTCCTGATGATCTTCTCCATGACTTTGCATACTATACACGTTAGTGATACAGGTCTGTAGTTTAGTGCCTCATGTCTGTCTCCCTTTTTAAAAAATTGGGACTACATTTGCCATCTTCCATACCTCAGGGAGTTGCCCAGTTTCAATTGATGTGTGTGTGTGTGTGTGTGTGTGTGTGTGTGTGTGTGTGTGTGTGTGTGTGTGTGTGCGTAGGTAAACATGCTGTGGAGTTGGTGAATGTGATTTTTTTGTGTTCTGAAGAGATGTGTTTAAAATGTGAAATGTTGTAAACTTTATGAGTAAAAATCTTCATTTTCGTATTGGCGAGAATTGTGGCAAGAGAATAATTGGTCGTATTAACGAAATCTTAGTTCTTATATGCAAAAAAAAAAAAAGAAAGATTTTGTTGAATTTGGGGAATTTTGTTGAATTTACCGAAAAAGAGGATTTTTTTTGGGTTATCCTGTGTTATGAGTGTGTGAATATTTTAAAGAATGGATTGAGTATGCATATTTTATATATGTGCTCTTTATTTCTCTCTATGGTAGAACTGAGTTAGGGTGTTGGTAGTGAGATAGAGAGAGAGAGCAGGCCCGGTGGCCTGGTGGCTAAAGCTCCCGCTTCACACACGGAGGGCCCGGGTTCGATTCCCGGCGGGTGGAAACATTTCGACACGTTTCCTTACACCTATTGTCCTGTTCACCTAGCAGCAAATAGATACCTGGGTGTTAGTCGACTGGTGTGGGTCGCATCCTGGGGGACAAGATTAAGGACCCCAATGGAAATAAGTTAGACAGTCCTCGATGACGCACTGACTTTCTTGGGTTATCCTGGGTGGCTAACCCTCCGGGGTTAAAAATCCGAACGAAATCTTATCTTGACGATGCTTTGGGGTGACCTGAGATCTTTATCTGAGGTAACTCTGACAAGACTCTGCCGAAATGTAGACTTGAGGAGAGTGTGGGATGTGTAGAGAGTGGAAATTGTGAATTGAAATCTTAATTGTATTATGAAAAAATTGTGGATTGTTGTAGTTGAAGTAGAGAAAATGTGTAATGTTTCCCTATGTTGTATTTGTTGTTATTAATGAAAGAGTGGAAAAATGAAATGTGTAATGTTTTCCTTATGTTGTGTCTGAAATGTTGTGAAAATGTTCATTACTGAAAATTGTTGTAATGAAGGAAAAAATTGTGTATTAGTGTTATCCTGCATTTTAGTTAACAAGATGTTTATAGTTTATTTAAGTTAATAAGAGGAATATTGATGTTACACACTACTTGATGGTACTGGTTAATCCCGTTGTACCCCGAGTGAGGTCATGGGTGATTATCATGTGACGTCACACACCACCTGTGTTTACTCAGTGGTCAGTGACGTCACACACCACCTGTGTTTACTCAGTGGTCAGTGACGTCACACACCACTTGTGTTTACTCAGTGGTCAGTGACGTCACACACCACCTGTGTTTACTCAGTGGTCAGTGACGTCACACACCACCTGTGTTTACTCAGTGGTCAGTGACGTCACACACCACCATGTGTTTACTCAGTGGTCAGTGACGTCACACACACCTGTGTTTACTCAGTGGTCAGTGACGTCACACACCACCTGTGTTTACTCATGGTCAGTGACGTCACACACCACCTGTGTTTAACTCAGTGGTCAGTGACGTCACACACCACCTGTGTTTACTCAGTGGTCAGTGACGTCACACACCACCTGTGTTTACTCAGTGGTCAGTGACGTCACATACGTTAGTTTGTTTACGTTAATAAATGAAAGTTAGTTGTTTAGACCTTTTATATCATTTAAGAGAGAGCACCATAGGGGACGTGTACAAACGTGATGCAATGCATATGAGCACCCACATAGGGGAGACCCAAAACTTGATCTGAGGAGGTGAAGCAGGGATATTTGGGCAGATGGAAGTGGATGGTGAGAGGTTTGGGTGAGATGGAGAGGGAGGTCTTGATCCAAGGAGATGGACCAGGTTTAGAGGGTATTGGTGGTGGCGAGTGTGATCTTGATCCGAGGAGGTGAAGCAGGGATTTTGGGGAGATGGAAATGGGTGGTGGGAGGTGTGAGGGAGATGGAGAGAGAGGTCTTGATCTGAGGAAGTGGAGACTCAAAAAAATATTCGAAAAGTGAGTAAAACTGAACTCTTTGTAATATTGAAAAAAATGAAATTTTGAGGAAAAAAGTGGTGGGGGTTCAGGAGGGGGGGTTAAAAATTGATCCAAGAAGATAGGGAGCACAAGAAAATAGAAAAAAAGAATCAAAATTTTGAGGAAATTTGTTTATTAGATGGGGGTCTTGATTTGAGAAAGTAGAGGGTAAATCTTGATCCAAGGAGATGGAGCAGGAATATTGGGTATAGAGGGTATGGGTGATGGGGACGGTGATCTTGATCCAATGAGTTGGAGGGTAAAGTCAAATCTTTTTCTTTGTATTACTTAAAAAATCGAAATTTTGAGGAGTAAAAGTGGTGGGGGTTCAGAAGGAGGGGTTAAAAATTGTTCCAAGGAGACAGAGACTACAATTTTTTTATGAAAAGTGAGCAAAACTCAAAATTCGAAAAAATAAATGGAAATTTGGCAACCCTGTAAAATTTTGGAAAATTGGATCTTAGGGGGAGTGGGGAAGTCTTACCACAGGGGTAAAGTAAAAAAAAACTATGAAATTCTAAAAAAAAATCGAAAAAAAATTCGAGTAGCTGTGTCGATCCGGGTGATGCAGCAGAAGGTGCAGCAGAGGCAGCGTGAGCTGGGATGCCGGCGCGGTCGGCCGGTCGCGGGCGGAAGACACTGTACAAAGGCATCTGGGGAAAACACCGTACAGAAGAAGGCCAACCCTACTATATATATATATATATAAATATATACATACATATATATATATATATATATATATATATAAGTAGTCATAATTTCTACAGGGGGGTCTCCTCCGGAAAAGGCCTTCTACAGGGAGGTCTCCTCCGCTATAGGCCTTCCACTGGAGGTCTCTTCCGGTTTGGGCCTCACACTGAGCGAGGTAACCGGTCTAGGACCAGGAGCTGGAGGGTCACCTTTTTACACCTATGTGCTAATGACCATGACCTCGCCCTCGAGACTACCTCACCCTTGACCCCCCAACCAATACCCCCCACCCCACCGGACCCCCCCCCCCCCGCCTTGCGACCCCGCCGTCGCGCCGCGCGCCCGCGCACCCGCGCGCCCGCCCCGCCGCCCCGCGCGCCGCGCACCCGCGCCCCGCCCCCGCCGCCCCGCGCACCCGCGCGCCCCGCCCCGCGCGTCCTTCGCGCGCCCGCCCGCCCCGCGCGCCCGCGCACCTTCTGCTGCGCCTTCTGCAGCGTCGTCCGGATCGCCCCCCGCGCCTCGAATTTTTTTTTTTCTTATGATCTCCTCGGATCAAGTTTTTGGATCCCCCCTATGGGGTTTTCGAAATTCCTTGGATCAAGGTTTTTTTGGATTCCCCCCTCTGGGGGTAAGCATGCATACTACAGGTCTAAAAACGTTTCCTCTTCTTTAAGTCAAATGAACTAAAAGTTTCCCCCAGATTTTATTAAATTGAACTAAAGTTTCCTACTTTCATTAAGTTAAGAATGAGCTAAAAAAAGCGTTTACTCGGCGTTCAGTATTCCTACTTCATTAAGTTTAAATGAACTAAAAAAAGCGATTTACTCGGCGGAGGTCAGTTGACGTCAACACATACAAGCTAAATCTTGTCGACTTACCCCCTATGTCAGTGACGTTCACGTGATGACGCGCACACACAAGGTTGAATACAGGTCGATCCTTCTTAGTTAATAAGGGAACATAGTAGTGACGTCACGCGCACACAGGTTGAATCATGATCGATCACTTTAGTTAATAGGGAGCCATAGCAGTGACGTCGAACTTTTTAGTTCATTCAAGTTATATGGGGACACATATACATCATAGGGAAAACATTTTTTCTCATCAGAAAGACACATTTCAGGATAAGACGCCACTAATACACATTTTTTTTTTTTTTTCAATTTATATTAGTTGTGAGTTCATTACATTTCGGTAATACAAACAAATACAATTTCATGAATAATAAACTGCTTACAATCATTGACTAAAAATCAAGTAGAGTAATTTTTCTTATCTTGTAGAATTCTCTGTGCATTTTGTTGCGGTTCAGGGTCGTCGTCTTCTTCCTCATATGTTATACAATAAACTTTGGCGGGGGGGGGGGAAGCTGAGCGGATAATTTATGGGGAATTCCTTCATCCATACAATGATAATTAGGTTCGGAATTTGTCATAAAATATTCCAATCTCGCTCCATACGCATTTTATCGCATTAACAACTACTTACACATTCTCAACTCAATTGAGAGCTGGGGGAAGGGTCGATCTCGGGTGGGTAGGAGTACAAATATCTGGATAAAAGCGTTAAACATCAACCCACCTGAGTAGGGGGCGCAGTCTCAACATCAACATGAGGTCGTGGGAGAGTCTCATTGGTAGGAGGGGTAGCAACAGAATCTCCATTATGGATGGGTAGGAGGCACTGGTGGATCTAGCTCCTAACAATCCCATCAACTCGCAATCATTTGATCCTGTCGGATTTGATTTGCGCGAATAAGTTCCAACAACCGCATTATATTCGCATCTGGCA
Organism: Cherax quadricarinatus; assembly: GCF_026875155.1. Lineage (NCBI taxonomy): Eukaryota > Metazoa > Arthropoda > Malacostraca > Decapoda > Parastacidae > Cherax > Cherax quadricarinatus. The sequence goes on along the minus strand of NC_069455.1, from coordinate 32,952,786 downwards.
AAGAAAAAAAATTTCTCGATTAGAAGAGAATTAAGGCATATCTTTAATTGCATTAAAAAGTTTTATTGTTAATACATTTACACTTCTAAAAATCATTTTATGATGTAAAAAAGTTTTTTTTTTTTTTTTTTTTCAATAGTTGACAAAGATATTGAACAAAAAAAAATCACATTTCAATTTTACCGAGGTGGGATTATTCGGACATACACGGGATGCAGTCTTCTCTCCTCCTCGCAAGACACCCTCCACGGAGTACTGAATTTGTGGATTCATCCTTGACCCCAATTGAATGACCAGGAGATGCCTAAGGAGTGACCCAGCACGGGCATTATATAGCAAGCGTTATGACCTTTCGCCCCCGCTCTAACCTTTCGCCCGCCTATAAACGCCTCTACCCCACCGTATTATAATTCCAAAATTTTACAAGTTTTGGTTATAATTCCAGACCGTTGAATTATTAGCAAAATACACTTGAACATGAGGGTATATTGAAATGCCATCATATGCATATTTCAGATTATATTAATTGGTCATTTCTTTAATTTATTTCTACAAATATAATCTTTAACAAAATATGGTATAATTTTTCTTGACGCTATAATTTGTTAAAGTTTACACAAAATATTATAGCATATTAAAGCCGCCACACATGGGGTATTTTTGTTTTATTTATTTTTTTTTTCAATGTTGAATCCTTGATAATACCGTACACTGAAATTTTCTTGTATATAATTTTCTCAGAATATTTGTATAATTTTTAAATCCACCCCCGAAACTATCCTAAATATATTTATTATGTTATTGTTCACATATATATTGTGTAATGCTCCAATGACCCATATTTTCATCTTATATGTTCAATATATTAATGATGAAAATTACCGGCTTTATCTTTTTCCTCTATAACTTCGCATTTATATTATTTGCGGCTAAACATCCCAAAATACGAGGCATATCTTCCCCGTATGATGTTTCACGGTAATATTTTAATTTCTTCTACAATTCATGATCTATACTCGCGTATGCACTATCACTGTTCTATTTTCATTTATATTTTAAAATCGCATTAGTTTTGACCAAACATCAGACAAATTCGATTCTCATCTTTTCGGTTTACCAAAATGTCATATCAATTCTCAAATACCATTCTTCTCGACAGATATAGTCATTTCTTAAACCTGTTCAACTTCTAGATCAAACACCTTATATAGGTTCTGCGTTGGAGAAAACTTCTTATATGTAATCAGATGATCAGTCTCCAAACCCAGAGATTCAAGGTAGCGTAATATAACTTACTCGCATGGGGTAGTGAACTACAGTCTATATTAAGAATCATTTTGTAATTAATTGTAACCCGAAATGATTCATAATCGTAATTGTTTGAAGAAATATAATGGATTAAAATTATATCCTCCATCATATGTCTGCATATCAAATAATATAATAAATATCTTATCGGGTATGAATTGTCCCAAGGATTATTCTTGCGATCATGTGATTTGATTAGATGCTAGGAATATTTGATTTAAATAATGTCTTCTTGAACAGATTTTCACACCCCTGCCGGGTTTGCCCTCATGCTTGAATCAAATGCAATTAATGCATCGTTATACGGAATATAACTTTATCGTCAAGAGAAATTTGTATGGAATTAATATTATATTTATATGTTTTTCCGCTTAATGGAGTTCATATTTAACCCATGCGGCTGTCGAATGCATTTCAAGTCTCATCGACATCGGACACTATCCAGGATTATATTCGTGAAAAACTAATCACATCCAAGCATCAAAAGGGAAACAAGTATTCACTTCATTCTCGTTAATTTACCTTCGTCTTTCTGAGATAACATCTCGAAATCAGTGTTGTATAATGTACGACTTGCTGTGTCTTTTATTACATGAGAAAGAATGCTATTATTCCCTATGGATCTAATTTTGATGGGGATAATGCTTTTAAGCTGTTAATATAACCCGTATATGAATAAAATGGATTCGAATTTATAAGTTGTTCATTGAGATACAACAACACACTGAGTGATTGTGTTGAATATTGTCTGACTTATTGAATTCACAAATATGACCTTTCATCGTCTCCAGTGCACTCCATCCTCATTTGTTATATTTATGTTCATTTCCACAGGCCAGACTCGTTAAATCATAAAAAATGACCTTCTGGAACTTTTGTATTTCTAAATTCGAGAAAAATTTTATCAAGATCCTTGAGTTTACAGGTAATACTTTCACAGGGATGCGTCTAGCTGCTATTGAGGATTCAATATGGTATGTCCTGGTGTAATTTTGGGAATCCATCTGTTATGGAAATGTGATTAGTGGGGACGGGGGCGTCGTTGAGTCCCCCGGTTTAAACGTATTAGAGCAGCCAGCCGAACATACTAACGATAAGACAGTTAACATAAAAATCTAAAATTAATTAAATATTCCCAGTTTCTTTTATTATTAAATTTCAATCGTTTCAACAATCTTTCTACTTCCTCCGGATAATAACTTACTGTCCGACACCCTTCAATGGTTTCTACGCCTCTATTTCTCGCAGAATTTTTCAATGCAATACCAATTATTAACATCGCTCAAACACATTTTGCCCGTATTGTAATACTCAGGACGCAAGGTATTCAATAAGAATGGTAATGCTTTTTGGCCCATCCCACCGAGAAATGACAATAATCCTCTGCCCTCCCTTAGCGTTATATAATATATTATCATCTAAACCTCCCCCTTTCACCCTCGATAGTATCAAAGAGTTTCAGGAATGATTTCTCACTGAAGGAGGACGAGGAAACTGGTTCTAATCTTGACGGTTCGTTCTAATATTAAATCAACTTGTTCATTCACTCTCGTTTTATAGGTCTATAAATGTAGTACACTTACAGCTAGACAACTTATCATTATATTGAATTATCCTTCCTTTCTGATCGAGAGTCTTTAATAATCATTTAATCGAATTATCTTTTTTATTAAGTGGTTTATACATTTGTGGGGTCATATTAGATCTTAATTGTTATTAATATCAACTAGTTCTCCAAAGAGATACCACTGATCCCCAAAATTAATGGGATCAATCAAAATCGCTATATATTAACATATAATTAATACCTGATTCAGGGATGGGTGGGTTTACCGCCTTCACACCAGACTAGTTAAAAATTTCTCTTTTTTTATTGGTTAAAGACATACAAATTTCATTACCTAAGAAACCCTAGCATATCGCTTCCTCTTTCCAAATTCCAACCCCACATAAAGACTAGGTAATATCAGAGGTATTATAATTTTTTTTTTCAAGTTTAAGAACCACTCTGTTTTTTCCTGGATGATATGTGACACAGATTGAGTTTTTGGGGATGATATAACCGTTGTATGTTTAACTGCCTATTAAGAAGATTTACATTAATATCTTTCATTTATTGCCTCTAAATCATTGTCATATCACCCTCCCAATAATTTTGCTCATATCAATTTATGCATATAATTTATTTACTGTTAGATTTCTGTCACTATTGTAATACATATCTTCAAAATTCTTTTGCGGATATATTAATGCCTCGTGGTATAAAATTATATTTTTTCAGAGCAACCTCATAATCAATTGTATTATCATAATATAATGGGAGGCATATAATTTATTAAATGAAAGCCGAAGGAATGTATTGGAGGGAATTAAATCGAGACTTGAATCGCTACACCAGTATAGAAGACGTACAGCCATCTCTTACATCTTATAACACACACTAAATAAAATCATAACATCACAGAGTTTATATACTACTATATGATATCCACGATGTTCCTCTTTACCCGCCTCCTTTATGTAATAATTGTCTTCTCCCCCCTCACTTTTGTTATTTCCTCACAAAATCAAATGTTACCGATATATTTATTAAAATGCTTTATTTCTGTTAAGTATATCTGAATCGATTCTTCTTCGCTGATTTCACATTATTTTCTGTTAAAACATTTATTATTTTCAATAATATTACGTCCAGTAATGAGTGGTGAAAGGTCACCATTCTATCCAACTCACCACAAGGGATTTCTTTGCAATGATACTCCAAACATTGATTTCACAAGAATTCTATATTTCTCGCACTCACTCTTATCGTGCATGAATCTTGACAAATCTGGGGTTTTCTGAGGTTTCACCTGATGGTGAGGAGCAGGTGGGTTGACATGCCCATTGCGGTAGAGTAGTCTTAAACTTGCGTTTAAACACCACGCTTCAAGGCATGCACCACACACCCGCCTCCTTCCAACTTCTCACCACCTCCGATTTTACTAATCGATGAGTGTTTTCACGATTCATAACTGAAGTTGGTACAAGATAGAAATTTCTTCATGATTTATTAAACAATCTCGAAATAATATTTACTGCTAGAGGTAATATAATGCCAAGAAGATTTCCTCACCTTATGATACTCAGCAATATTTCTTTTTTACGCTGAAATACCGATTTTCTTACAAGCATAATGATTTTAATCTCGTTCTTGTACTTTTTAAATATTTTTGGGTTCTAATGGTATTTTATTCTAATCAAAAATTCTTGAAATCTCACTGATATACAACTTATGTGTGTTTCCTTAAATGTTGTAATAAACTCTTCCGATGATTGCGTGGGAGACTATTAAGTAATGTAATTAATTCTTTAAATTTTTCTAATAATGAATTCTTCATTGTACCTTCAACAAATCTCTGCTTTGACCCACGATTTAAAAGTGGAATCATAAAACTTTATAAGATACCCAATATGCGTAATTCCACCAATTTTTTTTTGTTTTTCAATACTGCTGTCGATAATATTTTCTGGAGGTGGTATGACTGGGCGTCAATTCTTCGCGAATAAAATATTCCTATAATCTTTTACCTTAAAAAATCTTTCAAAGTTATGCTATGTCTACGTATGTACTCTGAGTAGAGAGTTGCCTGACCCGATAGCTGTTATCCCTCGATGTTCTATAAGGTTAGCTCCGTTTAAATTTTTACCTCTGTATTTCTGTGTGTGTAACCCTCGGTTTAATAGCGGATGATCTGCTAAGAGTCACTTCTTGTTGTGTCTCCAACAGCCAATTTCTTTCTGATTCGATTCTTATTGGATCTTCCAATTGTTATATTTATCCGAAATGATTCCCCTTATATCATTCAATGACAGTTATACATGGATCTAGCAATTGGGTTTTTTACGCCAATCACGAGTGCGGAGATGAATTATAACGATCTACTAATTCATTTATACACTTTTGAAATAATTAAATGTATTGGCACTGTCATTATAATTGTATAATTTACGTTTTCAGCGTTTGCAAGCCTACTTGTCTGCAATGGATGCTTTTCGTTTCTTTCGATAATACTTGATATAACTTTATATGCTTACTTGGAAGATAATTCTGTATACCTGGTATATTTAGAAACTCCCTCCTTGCCTTTATCTGTAAATAATTCGATGAATTCTTTCGCCTTTTCATTCTCCAATGTGTTTTGTAATGCATGTAAAGTGCTCGGTCCGTCTTTCTTTTTCATGTGTACTGCTTGTATAATATCTTGAAAAAAACATCGATTCACACGAGAATGTATTTATATCCATTCCCATTATATCTGGATAATTTAGAACATCTCACCCAAATCACAGGTTAATATCACTCTGGAGGTTTAGGCAGCAATTATTTTCCTACGAGGAATGACTTCTTATGTTTAAGCTACGATATAAAGTATCATGATCTTTCTGATATTTTGAAATTTTGACCGCTGTTTCAAGTTATGGACGGGATAGATCTTTTTTACAGCTGTTTATAATGTTTACACCAGAGAATGACCCAGCAGATCCTAGAATCATCAACCTTAATTAATTCTATAAACCTTTTCAATTATTTTTGCTCGCTCCATTGGTATACAATTTCGTTTAGGAATCCGCCGTAACATTGGTTCGCAACTGTAATGCTTCTGGTGTATTTAATGCAAGGTATATGAATAAATAACCAATGGGTGACCGTTTTAATAGCAGATTATAGTATATTTTACAATTCATTATTTTTCTCCGATCACTTGTCGCCCAGACCCCGAATCTCTACTTGTCAAAGATCCCTCATTTTAATAAAGCAAAAATGCGTGGCGGTTTAATTCCATGGTAGACTATATCGCCTCCGATGAAATTTATCTTTGAGTAATCAGAATAATGTTATAGTATTGAATGTCTTACCTTTAGTAAATCATTCGAGGAATATTTCACTGTCTGCTTTTTAAAAATAGATCATCAACAATAATCTATTGTTATTGTTCATCAGGTGGATGCAATGACATTTGCGGGTCGATAATATCGTTACTTAATGTTATTTATGAGTTATCTACTGAATCTTGTTCAAGGGGTGTGATGTCACCCCACATATTTTAATGTTATGAAATTATCTCGGTGGTATAACTTTATTAATTTTGATGTGAAATAAGATTTGGCCACTTATTCGAATAACCGGCAATGATAATCCTGATTGGATAACGATATATTAACGTCAGCAGAAGTGTTTGTTGACAAGTTTCAACATTCTTCCCCTTATTATTTTAAAATGATCTAAAAAGCTTCCTCCTCTTTAAGTTGGAAATGAACTAAAAGGGTGTATACCATTAGAGAGGCGTCTTGTACACTGTTAAGTCTTATGGGTTTTCAAGATATATAATACTTTTAGTTCAACAAGAGACAACCAGTTAATGTGGAGCAGGATTGCCTCACAAAATTTTGTTGTTTAGTGGTGACGATTGGACCTAGGTGTTTCAGTAAGGATATACTGAGTATTATATTCTATCTTGAGATGATATACCCGCATTTCATGTGCGCCTGTCTGTCCTGAGTTGAGGAGGTGTTATGTTCTACCTTGGGTGTTTTTTTTGAAGCGCATTACATGGCGCCGGTCTGTCCTGAGTTGAGGCAGGTGTTATGTTCTACCTTGGGTGTGTAGCGCATGTACCATGGCGCCTGTTGATCCTGAGTTGACCCAGGTGTATATGTTCTTACCTTGGTGTGTGAGAGATTTACACCATGTGTACAAGTGGGGTGACCCAAAATGAGTCTTCTCAGAGCGAGGACAGGTGCTTCTATCCGTGAGACTGGCTCATCTTCCCCATATATTTTAAAATGAACTAAAAGTTTGCCTCTCATTAAGATTAAGGACCTCAATCTTCCAAACGCCGAACCGCTCAACATGCTGTCTGTCTATCTGACCTGTGTTGAACCAGGTGTTTTCATGATTATCTTAAATCTTACCTTAGGTGTGATCCGCATCATTATACCGTGGTGTCGGGATGAGTGGGCGGCCTATATAAAGCTCATTGGAACACTCAGAGCGAGGACAAAGTGCTTCCATCCATCATCCGTGACTGACCTCATTCCCCCACAGTATCTACTCATTAAGTTAAAGGACCTCATCTTCCAACGTCTGGAACGCAAAACATGGAGAAAGGTAAGTTGTTACTTAGAAAATTTCTTGTTTTTTTTTTTACTTGTTTTAATTTTGTTGAAGACATACGAGTGAAATTTGGGTTAATTTTTGTTGAAGCATACGAGTGAAATTTGGTTAGTGCGTTAATAAGTGAAATTTTGAATGGGTTAAATAAGTGAATTGAGTGAAAGAGGAGATTGTTAGAAAATTCTTGGTTTTTTTTTTACATGTTTAATTTTTGTTGGAGCATATGAGTGAAATTTGGGTTTAATTCATCATTCCTATATTTTGTTTAAGCATAGAGTGAAATTCTGGGTTAGTGCGTTAATTAATGAAATTTTTAATTGGTTAAATAATAGTGATTGGTGAAGAGGAGATTGTTAGTAATTCTTGTTTTTTTTACATGTTTAATTTTTGTTGAAGCATACGTGTGAAATTGATTTACTGTAGATAGTGTGTTAAATAAGTGAAATTCTTAAATGACAGGGGGAGGATAGCATATATTCGAAAGATACTTGAAGCATTGGTGAAGAGAAGATTATCGATTAGAAAGCAGCGTTCGTTGTAATCGGAAAATGGGTGGTGTACAACGCAATAAAGGTTATTGCAATTGCATAATGAGGTGGGCACGTGTAGATGCTTTATGGAAGAAGCTATAGAAACAGGTATGTAACAATTTGTTTTTCACTTTTTTTGATCTTTTGTGTGCTAGTCACTCGAGAAAAGATTTTTTTGTTCTATTCATTGAAATCTTAATATATTTGTGGTATGAGAATTGGATATATTTTATATATATGTAAAAATTGTGAAGGTGTGAATGATTTCCTCTGTTCATTGAATTATAATATTTTTTTGGGTTTATGGAAATGGAGTGCTTATATATATGGTAAAAATTTGTGAAGGGTGACACTTCTCTACCCTCCATTACTCACCCCCCGACGTAAATTATTGAAATCTTAATATTTTTTTTGGATTATGAATTGGATGTGCTTTTTTCTTTTTCCTCTGGTCATTGAAATCTTAAATATTTTTTGGGTTATGAAATTTGGATGTGCTTTTTTCCTCTGCAGGGTAATACACCTGGTTGTGGAAATGTCGCAACAGCTTGGTGGTGAGAGTGCTAGTGTGGTACTCCTCACACAATGTGCGGGCAAGCCAGTGCGGATACTTCTGTACCCATTAATGATGGTTTGATTATACTGAGAGAAACTACCTCGCATGACGGTCTTGGACTCATTCGCATAATAGTGAAGATGAGAGCCCAGATGTTATTACATATATCCAGAATTTTAGGGTAGACATTACAGTGTAGGAAATATAGTGTTCTTATCTTATAGAACAGAGAGTTAAGATTTGTATTTACATGTTTATTGGGACTTATTTGAAATAGAACAGATGCCGAGATATGTATGATAGTCGTCCTCTAGCCAATGGATCGCTCAGAATCCACCCGATTATTGTTATAAGGACATTACGTCAAAACATAATGGGTGATGGATGAAAATGGGCAATTTGTGAGAAATTTAGCGTTTGAGTTTGTAAGGAAGAGGAATATCTCTGAAGTATTTGGATCGATGGGTGGAAAACGATATTAGAAAGATAAGTCAGAGTAGTAGTTGCAAGATCAGGATGGGATCTGGTTGGATCATAGATCAAATCGTATCTTTCGTATCGTATATGTTAAAGTAGTATTGCATGAGTAAAGTGGGTATCATATGTCCGAATTATCCCGAGAAACTGAAGAGGAAGAAATATGTATTAAATCCAGGAGATTAATGATGGGTTTATGTGTACCTGCGTGTTTTGCCGCTTTCAATGTCATAAAATGTATATGTCTGGGAAATACATATTCGCAAAGCAGTTAATAAGTAAGAGAGGTTAGTTCTTAACATGCAAAAATCTTCTATAGATGATTTCCCCATTCCGCGGATAGAGTTAGGTATATTAGAGAAGGAAAAACTAAGTGTTTCATTATATGTTTATCAATTAAGAAAGGTATCAAGATAGGACTATTTTATGGCTATGTGTCGTAAGGGGTGGAATAAGAAATATTAAGGACATTATGTGTGCGGTATTGTTGAATGGAAAGAATTTGGTTATTAATCAAAGATTTTGGACGGGTATGTTAGAACGATATGTCAGAAAACAGGGTGTAAATAGGAAGCACTGTCATAGTTGTTTGATGAAGTTGAATCACAGGCAAGAGTTAGATAATCCACGAAGATGGATGTTAAAATCAATTCAGGTTTTCTCGTATTCCTCCGTGAAGGGAAACAACTGTACACTTTAAAAATTTTAGTCATTACGCATTTCCAGCGAATATATCCGGTTGTATTTTGATTCGAATTGCATTAGGACACAACTCTCCCGGCAGGTTAAACATGAGTCTCGTCATAAAGCATTGCCTATGTTATATTATATTTGATCGCAAAGGAGAAATAGTGTGTATAAAGAGTTATAAGGGGGGAGGATGCTGTTAATCATTTCATTTTAATTGTTAAGTGGTGAGTGAATGGAATTAATAAAGTTTAGAAGACAGTACTCTGAAATCCATTATGACAGAGGAGGATGAGAGGAGGCATGATTCTCAGAACACTTGTGATTTTTGTGGTAAACAACTTCAATAACCCCAAAGATAAACATAAACACCTATGACATACTTTAATTTCAATAATTATATTGGAGGTGCCTATTGTGCACGTTGTAAATTATGCAGTGTAAAGTCAAGAGAGAGAAAATTTATTGCTTTTTTGTCATATATCATGTCGTATGAATTTAGGATAATTTTAAAGTGAATTGATGTCGATAAATATACGTTGAATTCATTCGAAACAAGGTTTTCAAATTCTTGAAAGTAGAGGATAGGGGAAGGTTTTAGTTTCAGGATTCATGTCTTTATTGAATGGAATCTCCTTTCCTTCACGTTTGCAGAACAAACATATTCAAGGCAGGTAAATCCCTGTAAATATCAGGAGTATTCTGAAAAGTTGTGCCTCGAGATGGTCTTACTTATATTATGTAAAGGAAAACAAATTTTGTGTTTGATTTATTGATAGTTTAACAAGCTCGATGAAACAAAATTACCGAGGTAAAGATCATTTTTTTAATTCTTTGAGAAATAGCGCTATCAGCACAAGAAGATTATGAACTTGCATTGAATTGTGGTTTGGGTTGGGTACAATGTAGACTTTATAGGAGATTACTTGATGTTAATCTCACAAGACAGATGTTCTTGGTTTGTTAGCCGATGTCTTCATGGAGAGTGGCGTAAACACTCAAGGATATTTATAAGTTAGACGGTAGTAATTATATAAGTTTACCATCATTCAGTTGGGGCGTTCCTATTGAAAATAATGTAAGATTAGAATATGATATATTCCACATGAATTATATGACTTGGATTAAAAGGAATCTCAGAGGTGGGGGTTTACCTGGCAATAATACAGTATTCTAAAGCAGATAATCCCCTAATTAACCTAATTTGATGTTGAGAGTGGACTGGGCACTCAATATTCTATATCTAGATTTCAATTCTTTGTATGCTAGTGCGACTGGTTGGATGCCTTCCACCAGAATGGTATCTGAAAATTATCATGACGAGGATGATTGCTTTCATCGATGTGGGATTAAGTAAGGTTTCCTGTGAAAGGATACCAAATGGGTTTGGATAGAATGTGATACCAAGCACATATCCCCCGAGGTAGCTAGACTAACTGTATGAACTCCCTTTAAATATTATCACATTTGAATATTTCAGAAGAGATGTTATCTCCCTTTATTGTGATGTATCTATATTGAAAAATGAAGGCTAGTAAAGATCCCCAAATTAATGGGAAATTAGTGGGCTGTCATTTATCTCAGAAAAATTATCTTGTTAGTCTAGAATTGTTTCAGTTATTACTGGAACTAGGGTTAGTGGTTGGAAAAGGTTACATACCATATGTTATGATATACACGACAATATTTTTAGATCCTTTCATATCAACTAATATTGCACAGTGTAAAGCTACAAGATGTCCTATCAAGTCAAAAGCCTTCAATATTAACTAATAAACGCACTTATATGGGAAATTCATTTGCTTGAATATTACTCAAAGTATGCTGAGAAAATTATAGTTATATCAATAATGAGAAAGCATTTTATAGGCGAGTAGGATCCTTTGTTAAAAAAAAATCACACATTTAAATCAAGATAGAGTAATTTGCACATTCAATAAAGATATATTAGAAGTTATGCAACCACTTTATCTCGGTTTTTCAAATTCTTAGATAGCTAAAAGAAATTGTATCATTTTGGTATAAGTTTTTAAAACAGCATTATGGTGATGATGTAAGACTCGCTTCTTATACCGATACTTGACCCCTATATTTTTAGTCTTGATATGTAATGATTTGTAACACCGAGTTAAAAAGTGAACCATTGTTAGGCTATATGGATTTTTTAAATTTCAGACCTGAGCATCCCTTATATGATGATAGTAGAAAAGGGAGGCTGAGGGTTATTGAAATCTGGAAAGTGTGATAACCTTATTAGCGGTTGATGCCCTGATGAATGAAAGCTAAAAATGTATTCTGTCAAGGATTGCCTGGAAGATACTACTAATGTCCAGCAGAGCCAAGGGTATTCCTTCGCAATTTATGCCTTAATTAACACATGCAAAGATATAAGATTGTTTTATCAAATGCAGATAGAGAATTATTCACGTGTAAGTCTATAGGTAATGTAAAAGGTAGAAATATGTACGGTAAGATTAATAAAGAGAGGTTTGTCAGCCTTTGATGAATAAATGATATCATTTGAATACTAATGAATCCTTGGCTTATGGACACCTGATATTCCACCATCTAAAAGTTTGGAGAATAGAGTGTGTATTGCTTGTTAATATAAATAATGAAAAAAATATTGTGTATTAGGTTAATCCTGAAATGTGTCATTCTGATGATGAAATGTTTTTCCCTATGTTGTATAGTGTAGTGGGTAATGGTCGACATGATTCAGCTTGATGAATGTGTGTTGTTGACGTCACTACTGTGTACCCTTATTAACTTGAATGAACTAAAAAGATTATACGACATGATTCAGCTTGTTGCGCGTGACGTCACTGCTTGTCCCCTTTATAACTAAAAAGGATCGACCTGATTCAACCTTGTGTGCGCGTGTACCTCACTACATTTGTTCCCTTATTAACTAAAAGGAGAATTTCAATTTACAGTATTATCGACTGATTCAACCTGCGTGCTGGGTCCTTTTTAGTTCATTTAACTTAATGAGAGGTATACTGACCCGACCGAGTAAACGCTTTTTTATTCATTTAACATTAATGAGAGGAAAAACTTTTAGTTCATTTTTAAAAATAATAAGGGGGAAATTTTAGTTCATTTGACTTAATGATGAGGAAACTTTTAGGACCTGTTGTATGCATGCTTACCCAGAGGGGGGGTAATCAAAAAAACCTTGAATCAAGGAATTTCGAAAAACCCCATTAGGGGGTCCAAAAACTTGATCCGAGGAGATCATAAGAAAAAAAAATTCGAGGCGCGGGGGGCGATCCGGACGACGCTGCAGAAGGCGCAGCATGAAGGTTTGCCGCCGGGTGCGCGCGGGGCGGGGCGGGGCGCGACGAAGGACGCGCGGGGGCGGGGCTGCGCGGTTCGTGGCGGGCGGAGGAGGCGGGGCGCGCGAAAAACATATCGTGCTGCGGGTGCGCGCGGGGCGGCGGGGGGGGCGGGGGCGCGCGGCCTCTGGTGCCGGGGCGGCGGCGCGACGGCTGGGCGGGGTCGCAAGGCGGGGCGGGGGGGGGTCGTGGGGGTGGGGGGATGGTGGGGGTGTCAAGGGTGTAGGTTGTGCACGAGGCGAGGTCAATGGTCATTAAGCACATAGGTGTAAAAAGGTGCCTCCAGCTCCTAGGTTCCTATTAGTCGGTTACCTTCGCTAGTGGAAAGGCCCAAACCGGGAAGAGACCTCCCAGTGGAAGGCCCCTATAGCGGAGGAGACCTCCCTGTAGAAGGCCTTTTTCCGGAGGAGGACCCCCCTGTAGAAATTATGACTACTTATATAATATATATATAATATTATATATATATATATATATATTACTTATATATATTATATATATTTAATATATATATATATATATATATATTATATTATATATATATATTATATATATATATATATAATATTTCCTAGGTAGTAGGTTGGTAGACAACAACCGCCCAGGGAGGTACTACCGTCCTGCCAAGTGAGTGTAAAACGGAAACCTGTAATTGTTTTACATGATGGTATGATTGCTGGTGTCTTTTTTCTGTCTCATAAACATGCAAGATTTCAGGTACATCTTGCTACTTTTTCTTACACTTAGGTCACACTACACATACATGTAGAAGCATATATACAGTGGTCCCTCGTTGTTCGTAATTAATCCGTTCCTGGAGCCGTTACTATAAACGAAATTTATAATTTACGAATCAATTTTCCCCATAAGAAATAATGTAAATACAATTAATCCGTTCCTGACACCCAGAAGTATTAAAACAAAAAAAATTTTAACATGAAATATGCATGTAGTACATAAACAATACAATGGGAAATGATGAATGAAACATTAACAGCATAACACTTACCTTTATTGGAGATTCTTCTTAGTGTATGGGAGACTGGAGGGGGAGAGGAGTGGATTGTTTATAGTTTGGAAGGGGGAATCCCTTCCAGCAACACCTCAGGTACCAATTGCTTTTCTAGGGTTGCTTCTCTTCTCTGTTTCTTAATGCCACTAGGACCACCTTGAGAGTCACTGGAGTCCTGTCTCACAAAATAACTGTGGAGAGAGTTCTGTTTCTGGCGCCTCTTTAACACTTCCCTAAAATGGCCCAAGACTTTGTCACTGTACATGTTGCCAACCTGGCTCTCAACAACCTTGTTACATGGAGTTTACCTGGAGAGAGTTCCGGGGGTCAACGCCCCCGCGGCCCGGTCTGTGACCAGGCCTCCTGATGGATCAGAGCCTGATCAACCAGGCTGTTGCTGCTGGCTGCACGCAAACCAACGTACGAGCCACAGCCCGGCTGGTCAGGAAAACCGACTTTAGGTGCTTGTCCAGTGCCAGCTTGAAGACTGCCAGGGGTCTGTTGGTAATCCCCCTTATGTATGCTGGGAGGCAGTTGAACAGTCTCGGGCCCCTGACACTTATTGTATGGTCTTTAACGTGCTAGTGACACCCTGCTTTTCATTGGGGGGATGTTGCATCGTCTGCCAAGTCTTTTGCTTTCGTAGTGAGTGATTTTTCGTGTTGCAAGTTCGGTACTAGTCCCTCTAGGATTTTCCAGGTGTATATAATCATGTATCTCTCCCGCCTGCGTTCCAGGGAATACAGGTTCAGGAACCTCAAGCGCTCCCAGTAATTGAGTGTGTTTTATCTCCGTTATGCGCGCCGTGAAGGTTCTCTGTACATTTTCTAGGTCAGCAATTTCACCTGCCTTGAAAGGTGCTGTTAGTGTGCAGCAATATTCCAGCCTAGATAGACAAGTGACCTGAAGAGTGTCATCATGGGCTTGGCCTCCCTAGTTTTGAAGGTTCTCATTATCCATCCTGTCAATTTTTCTAGCAGATGCGATTGATACAATGTTATGGTCCTTGAAGGTGAGATCCTCCGACATGATCACTCCCAGGTCTTTGACGTTGGTGTTTCGCTCTATTTTGTGGCCAGAATTTGTTTTGTACTCTGATGAAGATTTAATTTCCTCATGTTTACCATATCTGAGTAATTGAAATTTCTCATCGTTGAACTTCATATTGTTTTCTGCAGCCCACTGAAAGATTCGGTTGATGTCCGCCTGGAGCCTTGCAGTGCCTGCAATGAAAGACACTGTCATGCAGATTCGGGTGTCATCTGCAAAGGAAGTCACGGTGCTGTGGCTGACATCCTTGTCTATGTCGGATATGAGGATGAGGAACAAGATGGGAGCAAGTACTGTGCCTTGTGGAACAGCTTTTCACCGTAGCCGCCTCGGACTTTACTCTGTTGACGACTACTCTCTGTGTTAGGGTGATGTTTCTCCATAAAGATTTCCATCTTACCCTACATAGTAAAAATCTCTTTAATTTCTGAAGAAGGCGCCTTCTTCCATATCTCTTCCTCCTCCTCTGCAGCAAGATTCTGAGCTGCGATGTGTTGCTCTTCCTGCTGAAGCGCTTGCAGCTCATCAGTGGTGAGCTCTTCATTGTGGTCTTCCACCAATTCTTCCACATCCTCCAAACTCACATCCAACCCCATGGAACTCCCCAGTGCCACAATTGATTTTACAACAGACATAGGCTCATTAGGATCAGTCCCAAATTCTTCAAAATCCCTCTTGTCGAAACAATCTGGCCACAATTTTCTCCAGGCAGAGTTCAAAGTCCTGGTAGTCACTCCCTCCCAAGCCATACCTATAAGGGTTATACAGTGGAGGATGCTGAAGTGTTCTCTCCAAAATTCCCTTAGGGTCAAGTTAGTGTCTGTGGTCATAGTCAAGCACCTGTGAAACATTGCTTTTGTGTAGAGTTTTTTAAAGTTTGCAATAACCTGCTGGTCCATGGGTTGGAGGAGAGGGTGGTATTCAGGGCAAGAACTTTACTGTGATGAACCCAAACTCCTCGAAAATTAGATCATCCAAGTTTGGAGGATGAGCAGGTGCATTGTTCTTTACTAGCAGGCACTTGAGATCCAATTTCTTTTCCAGGAGATACTCCTTCACACTAGGGCCAAACACTTCATTGAACCACTCGACGAAAATTTCCCTCGTGACCCATGCCTTACTATTAGATTTCCTAAACACACACAATTTACTCTTCATAAGATTGTTTTTCCTGAACACTCTGGGATTTTCAGAATGGTACACTAGTAATGGCTTCACTTTGAAATCCCCACTAGCATTAGCACAGAACATTAGCGTCAGGCCTGTCTTTCATAGGCTTGTGTCCTGGCATTGCCTTTTTCCCTCTTGTGTAATGAAGGTCCTTCTGGATTTTTTCCAAAAGAGGCTTTTTCGTCACAATTAAACACTTGTTCGGGTTTTCAGCCTTCAGCCCTATGTACCCCGGGAAATTCATCCCAAATATTTTTTCAGCCCCCCCTTTGGGGTCCAAACTGGCATCCCACCCCCTTTCCCACTGTGTATGCCAGTACGGTTTTTAAAATCTCTAAAACCCCTTTTGTGGCCTTAAATTCACTCACTTCACCCTTTGCGGGCAATTTCTTTCCCAAATTTCATGCAACTCCTAATTTTCACAAAAAAACGAATCAAAAGAGTATTCCTACAATTTGTTTCTCATTTATCCCACCAAAATAACTTTCAACCTCTTTTCCCGTACTGGGAAATCTATTTTTTGTCATCATAGTTACTCCCTTTGCAACAACAGCACCTTTATTTCATTTTTTTTTGGCCACTATGGCTAAGGTTGTGGGGGTTTTTTCAAATTGGCTTTCCCCACGTACCTTTCAATTGAATGATGGTTTTTTAAAATTCAATCGTTTTTCTCATTTTTTTTAAAGGGGGGGACTGGACTTTTTTTAATGGTATTATTTAGTATTAAATTAAAAATAAATTTAATATTATAAATTTTAATAACCCCTAGGTCCACCCCACATGGCTGCCGCCCGGGTACCAAGGGAGGGCCCCAAAAATTTTCCTCCGAAACCATGATGGGGTTTTTTTATACAAAATTTTCCAAAAAGGCGGGAATTTTCTTGAAATACAAAAAGCCGGGGGGCCATTATATAATAAAAATAAAAAAAAATATAAAAAATAAAAAATATTTATAATATAAATTTTAATTATATAAATATATTATATATATAAAAAACCCCCCCTATTGGCTTTTTCTATTTTCTTACTAGTTTTTTTTCTTGCTTATTTTCTGTTATTCCAGGGAAATGGACAGAATTTTTCCCTCCGTAAGCCATGTGTGTTGTAGGAGGTGCAAAAAAGCCGGGGGGCAAGGGGCTAGTAAACCCTTCTTTTAAAAACCCAAAAGAGAAACTTTCGTTTTCTTTTTTTGGGGCCCCCTGCCTTGGTGGGTACGGCCGGGTTTTTTGAAGAAAAATAGGGGGGGTGTTAAAAGTTGCGTTTAAAAATGTAGTATAAAGCACCCTTTTGCAAGACAGTGATGGAGTGAAAGATGGGGAAAGTTTTTCTTTTTCGGCCACCCTGCCTTGGTGGGAAATCGACCAGTGTGATAATAATAATAAATATATATATATATATATATATATATAATATATATATATATATATAATAATATATATATATATATATATATATATTATTTTATATAATATGTCGTGCGAATAGGCACAACTTGCGATCTTGGCTTAAATAGCAACGCTCATCTTGCATATAGGACAATGAAAATTTGTGTATGCAATAATTTCGCCAAACGAACCTAACGAAAAAAATATATTTCACTGTGTCTGTTTAGTATTAAAATTATTGTAAACAAATCTAAAATATTTTTAGTTGGGTTAGGCTAAAATAAATTATTCTTGTTATAATAAGGTTAGGTAAGTTTTCTAAGATTCTTTTGTTGCAAAATTATAAATTTTTACATTTCATTAATGAAAAAAATATATCTTTAAAGGTATAAGAGAAATTTAGAAAGGACTTAATTTTAAATGAGTTGTTGCTAATTGCCCAAAGTTTTACATATTCGGCACAACATATATATATATATATATATTATATATATATATATATATATATATATATATATATGTATAGTTTGGTGGGACAGCAACCACTCAGGGAAGTACTACCGCCCTGCCAGATGACTGTGAAACAGAAACCTGTAACTTTTTTACAGGATGATAGGATTGCTGGTGTCTCTTTCTGTCTCATAAACACGCTAGATAACAGGGATATCTTGCTACTCTACTTTTCACTTTGGTCACACTTCACAGACACGCACTGCATGTATACATAAATACATCTAGGTTTTTCTTCTTTTTCTAAATAGCTCTTGTTCTTCTTTATTTCTTCTATTGTCAATGGAGAAGTGGAAAAGAATCTTTCCTCCGTAAGCCATGCATGTCGTATGAGGCGACTAAAATGCCGGGAGCAATGGGCTAGTAACCCCTTCTCCTGTAGACATTTACTAAAAAAGAGAAGAAAAACTTTATAAAACTGGGATGCTTGAATGTGCGTGGATGTAGTGCGGATGACAAGAAACAGATGATTGCTGATGTTATGAATGAAAAGAAATTGGATCTCCTGGCCCTAAGCAAGTAGGGGAGTTTCGGTTGGGGGAAATAAATGGGATTAAATCTGGAGTATCTGAGAGAGTTAGAGCTAAGGAAGGGGTAGCAGTAATGTTGAAGGATCAGTTATGGAAGGAGAAAAGAGAATATGAATGTGTAAATTCAAGGATTATGTGAATTTAAAGTAAAGTTGGATGCGAAAAGTGGGTTATAATAAGTGTGTATGCACCTGGAGAAGAGAGGAATGTAGAGGAGAGAGAGATTTTGGGAGATGTTTAGTGAATGTATAGGAACCTTTGAACCAAGTGAGAGAGTAATTGTGGTAGGGAACCTGAATGATAAAGTAGGAGAAACTTTTAGAGAGGGTGTGGTAGGTAAGTCTGGGGTGCCAGGTGTAAATGATAATACAAGCCCTTTGATTGAACTTTGTATAGAAAGGGGTTTAGTTATAGGTAATACATATTTTAAGGAAAAGAGGATAAATAAGCATACAAGATATGATGTAGGGCGAAATGACAGTAGTTTGTTGGACTATGTATTAGTAGATAAAAGACTGTTGAGTAGACTTCAGGATGTACGTGTTTATAGAGGGGCCACAGATATATCAAATCACTTTTTAGTTGTAGCTACACTGAGAGTAAAAGGTAGATGGGATACAAGGAGAATAGAAGCATCAGGGAAGAGAGAGGCGAAGGTTTATAAACTAAACGAGGAGGCAGTTAGGGTAAGATATAAACAGCTATTGGAGGATAGATGGGCTAATGAGAGCATAGGCAATGGGGTCGAAGAGGTATGGGGTAGGTTTAAAAATGTAGTGTTAGAGTGTTCAGCAGAAGTTTGTGATTACAGGAAAGTGGGTGCAGGAGGGAGGAGGAGCGATTGGTGGAATGATGATGTAAAGAGAGTAGTAATGGAGAAAAAGTTAGCATATGAGAAGTTTTTACAAAGTAGAAGTAAGTGATGCAAGGAGGGAAGAGTATATGGAGAAAAAGAGAGAGGTTAAGAGAGTGGTGAAGCAATGTAAAAAGAGAGCAAATGAGAGAGTGGGTGAGATGTTATCAACAAATAAGAAAAAGTTTTGGAGTGAGATTAACAAGTTGAGGAAGCCTAGAGAACAAATGGATTTGTCAGTTAAAATAGAGAGGAGAGTTATTAAATGGAGAGTTAGAGGTATTGGGAAGATGGAGGGAATATTTTGAGAAATTGTTAAATGTTGATGAAGATAGGGAAGCTGTGATTTCATGTATAGGACAAGGAGGAATAACATCTTGTAGGAGTGAGGAAGAGTTAGTTGTGAATGTGGGGGAAGTTCGTGAGTCAATAGGTAAAATGAAAGGGGGTAAGGCAGCTGGGATTGATGGGATAAAGATAGAAATGCTAAAAGCAAGTGGGGATATAGTTTTGGAGTGGTTTGTGCTATTATTTAATATATGTATGGAAGAGGGTAAGGTACCTAGGGGGTTGGCAGAGAGCATGCATAGTTCCTTTTTATAAAGGCAAAAGGGGACAAAAGAGAGTGCAAAAATTATAGGGGATAAGTCTGTTGAGTATACCTGGTAAAGTGTATGGTAGACTTATTATTGAAAGAATTAAGAGTAAGACTGAGAATAGGATAGCAGATGAACAAGGAGGCTTTAGGAAAGGTAGGGGGTGTGTGGACCAGGTGTTTACAGTGAAACATATAAGTGAGCAGTATTTAGATAAGGCTAAAGAGGTTTTTGTGGCATTTATAGATTTGGAAAAGGCATATGACAAGGTGGATAGGGGAGCAATGTGGCAGATGTTGCAGGTGTATGGTATAGGAGGTAGGTTACTGAAAGCAGTGAAGAGTTTTTACGAGGATAGTGAGGCTCAAGTTAGAGTATGTAGGAAAGAGAGAGATTATTTCCCAGTAAAAGTAGGCCTTAGACAAGGATGTGTGATGTCACCGTGGTTGTTTAATATATTTATAGATGGGGTTGTAAGAGAAGTAAATGCGAGGGTCTTGGCAAGAGGTGTGGAGTTGAAAGATAAAGAATCACACATAAAGTGGGAGTTGTCACAGTTGCTCTTTGCTGATGACACGGGTGCTCTTGGGAGATTCTGAAGAGAAGTTGGAGAGGTTGGTGGATGAATTTGGTAGGGTATGTAAAAGAAGAAAATTAAAAGTGAATACAGGAAAGAGTAAGGTTATGGGGATAACAAAAAGATTAGGTGATAAAAGATTGGATATCAGATTGGAGGGAGAGAGTATAGGGGAGGTGAATGTATTCAGATATTTGGGAGTGGACGTGTCAGCGGATGGGTTTATGAAAGATGAGGTGAATCATAGAATTGATGAGGAAAAGGGTGAGCGGTGCACTTAGGAGTCTGTGGAGACAAAGAACTTTGTCCTTGGAGGCAAAGGGGGGAATGTATGAGAGAATAGTTTTACCAATGCTCTTATATGGGTGTGAAGCAGGGTGATGAATGTTGCAGCGAGGAGAAGGCTGGAGGCAGTGGAGATGTCATGTCGAGGGCAATGTGTTTGGGGTGAATATAATGCAGAGAATTCGTAGTTTGGAAAGTTAGGAGGAGGTGCGGGATTGCCAAAACTGTTGTCTAGAGGGCTGAGGAAGGGTTGTTGAGGTGGTTCGGACATGTAGAAAATGGAGCGAAACAGAATGACTTTAAGAGTTTTATCATTCTGTAGTGGAAGGAAGGCGGGGTAGGGGTCGGCCTAGAAAGGTTGGAGGGGGGGGGTAAAGGAGGTTTTGTGTGCGAGGGGCTTGGACTTCCAGCAGGCATGCGTTAGCATGTTTGATAGGAGTGAATGGAGACAAATGGTTTTTAGTACTTGACGTGCTGCTGGAGTGCGAGCAAAGTAACATTTATGAAGGGGTTCAGGGAAACCGGCAGGTCGGACTTGAGTCCTGGAGATGAGAAGTACAGTGCCTTCACTCTGAAGGAGGGCTGTTAATGTTGCAGTTTAAAAACTGTAATGTAAAGCACCCTTCTGGCAAGACAGTGATGGAGTGAATGATGGTGAAAGTTTTTCTTTTTTGGGCCACCCTGCCTTGGTGGGAATCGGCCAGTGTGCTAATAAAAAAATAAATAATGTATATATCATTGATTATGATGTAAATTGTTACATTTTTGGACCAAACCTAACTTAGAAACCTTTCGTAACTCATAGGAAGCTCTGTATAAATTGTTTGAAAGCTTCTCATGCAACCAGCTACGTGGTACATCTTGCATAAGAAGAATGTGTCTGAAAACTTTTCACGTATGTGGCCCAACAGTTAGCGCCAGTTAAGTCTCCTCCCAACTTTTCGTAAAGAAAGAAAATCTGCAGCTTCAACATCCTTGACTAAGTTTGTCATTAGACCCAACTTTATATGCATTGCTTTAAAAAATATTTATTTGAGGATGCACCAATGGGACATGTTTGAAGTTGAATTTTCTCCTCTGCCATTCTTTGATCTTGTAGTGAGTAACCAATCACATAAACCATGCAAAAGTATAAATCAGTCAGGTGATTCTTAAATTCTCACCACTGCATTTGGACTGCAAATGGCACTGATGGATGTTTCCTATTCAAGCACTGCGTCAGTACAGAAGTAAAAAGAGTGTAGTATAGATGGAGTCCCATTTTTATCTTCATCACCCACATTGCCACCGAAGTACAGCTTGCTTGTAAACCTGACACGATTTGTTATGTTTCTCGTTGATCACGTGATGTATATTTGCCACATACATAGCAAAAGTTATCTGTGCTGTTCAGTCATCCTCGTTTCATCATGTTAAAGTTTTCATAAAATAGAGCAAGAGAAATCGAATGTAATAAGTGGAAACTTTTAAAGAAAAATCTTTTCCTGTGTCTCGATGCCGGTGAAGGGTCATTGCCCCCTATGGTTTTGATGCATATTCAGAATAAACTTTAAGCAAATGTTTTCAGGGAAAAAAGAAACTACATGCCAACATCATACTAGAAATCAATTCATGTATTCACTTATTCTGTTAGCCTTCGGTTTCGCGCGGGACATTGTGTGGGTGATGGTGGTGATGGCCGTGTGGGGCTGCGGTGTGGGCGCCTTCCTGAGTATTTTCAACTTGGTTAGTGTTCACTACATGGGCCTCAAAAACTTAATGCCAATATATGGGGCCACTATGTTGTGTATGGCTGGAGGATACGTGATAATCGGCCCTTTTGCTGGTAAGTCAATATTATTTTTCACTCTTACACAGAATTAGGATATTATCCATATCAATTTTTTTCTGAATATCACTGCATTATTTTGAATTATGAAGTACATATCACTTTTCAACATTTTGCTTATTCATATTGTATAGAATTATGTAAGACAAATTTTGTTCCTGGCAAGTAAGCGTTATTTTCTAACTCCTTTTATTCCAAAACAATAGAAAATACCCATTATGAATTTTTGACAAAAAATGGCTAAATTTCAATATTTTTTTGCTAGTTTTGGATGTATAACAAAAACATGTAATAAAATAATTAAAATTTACATAAATTAAATAAAATTTACAGAAAATTTATTTTAAACTTTCTGAACCATATTTACAAAGTTAAAAATGAGCAGTTTTTCTAGATCTGCTAGCAGCAATAAATCACTTTCCCATTTAAGCCACCAAATGTAGTCTGCCATCATGTTTTCATTATAAGATCCCTGATATCTGTGTTCAATATCCATTATATCTTGGTGGAAGTGTTCCCTTAATCCCCTGATATGCTCT
>NC_069455.1:32911249-32928898 GCF_026875155.1 Cherax quadricarinatus | reverse complement strand
AAAAATAATATGGAGATTGAAAGGAGAGGCTAAGAGAGTGGTAGGAAGTGAAAAAAGAGAAAAATGAAGAGTGGTTGGTTCTTCAACAAATGTACAATGATTAGGAAAAAGTTTTGAATATTAATTT
The DNA here is from genome assembly GCF_026875155.1 of Cherax quadricarinatus. Taxonomy (NCBI): domain Eukaryota; kingdom Metazoa; phylum Arthropoda; class Malacostraca; order Decapoda; family Parastacidae; genus Cherax; species Cherax quadricarinatus. The sequence goes on along the minus strand of NC_069455.1, from coordinate 32,928,771 downwards.
AATTAATAAGTTGAGAACCTTATGGAACGAATGGATTTAATTATATAAAAACAGAAAAAAGATTTAATAATGGGGCGCTTGAGTACTGGGAAGATCGAGGAAATATTCTGTGGAACTGTTAAATTTGAAGAAAATAGGGAAGCAGCGATTTCATGCACTGAGGTGTAACACCTTTTAGAAGAGTGGAAGAGTAAGATGAGTGTGTGTAACTTACGCGAGGTAGTGGGAAAAGATAATGGGGTAAAGAAGCTGGGATTGACGAAGGCAAAACTGTTAAAAGCAGAAAGATATACAGTACAGGAGTGGCTGGGGCTTCTGTTCAATAAATGTAACAAGTGAAGGGAAGGTACCTAGGGAATAGAAGAGAGCATGGGTAATTCCTTTGTATAAGGGAAAAGAGGACCAAAAAAAATGAGTAAGAATTACTGGGCAACAAGCTTGTTGAGAATACTGGGGAAAGTGAATGGTAAAATTATTACTGAACGAATTAAAGGAAAGACAGAGAGCAAGATAACAGATGAATATGGAGGCTGTAGAAAGCGTAAGGGATGTATAGACCAAGTGTTTACTACACAACAGCGCATAAATTTTGTTTCAGCAAGTCTAATAGATTATTGTTTTCGTGTCAAGAATTATAAATAATGGAAATCCTAAGGTTAAGCTTTGTTTTTATATATATCTTCTGCGAAACCTCATTTATATTGTATTCTGGGTACTTGGCTCCATTAAGAACAATTGGCATAACTACACTGGAAACTTCATCGGGAATAATACCTGGTGTATACCTGGAGAGGGTTTAGGGGGTCAACGACCCTGCGACCCGGTCTGGGACCAGGCCTCGTGTTGGATCAGAACCTTATCAACTAGGCTGTTACTGCTGTCCGTTCGTAAGCCGACGCATGAACCACAACCCGGCTAGGCAGGTACTGATTTTAGATGCCTAGGCATCGCCTTCTTGAAGACAGCCAAGGATCTTTTGGTAATCCTCCTCATGTATACTGGGAGGCAGTTGAACAGTCTTGTACCACTAACACTTATTGTAATTTCTCTTAGCGAACTCGTGGGGCCCTTGTTTTTCATTGGAGTAATGTTGCATCTCCAGCCGAGTCTTTTACTTTTGTAGGGAGTGATTTTCGTGTGCAGATTTGGGACTAGTCCCTCTAATATTTTCCAAGTGTATATTATCATGTACCTTTCTCGCCTGCATTCCAGGGAGTATAAATCAAGGGACTTCAACCGTTCCCAGTAATTTAGGTGTTTTATCGTACTTGTACTTGCCATGCAAGTTCTCTGCACATTCTCCGGTCTGTAATTTTGACTACCTTGAAAGGGGTCATTAGTACACAGCAAAATTCCAGTTTAGAGAGAATAAGGGATTTGAAGAGAATCATCATGGGCTTGGCATCCCTAATTTTGAAAGTTCTGATTATCCATCCTATCATTGTCGTGATATTTGAAACTGAGATGCTTTGACATTATCACTCTTAGGTCCTTAACATTAGTTTTACGCTCTATTGTGTGGTTGGAATTTGTTTTAGACTCCGATTCAGCTTTAATTTCCTCGAGTCTTCCATATCGAAGTAATTGAAATTTTTCTCTATTGAACTTCATATTGTTTTCTGCGGGCCCGGTAAAATTTTGGGATGGGCTGTTGGGGGCTTGCCGTGTCTCGACGGATGGGCATGTCACGCAAAAAATTTGGCATCATCCGCGAAGGGGACACATTGCTGTGGGTTACTTTATTGTCTGTTCAATATGATGGGCGGGGAACAGGATGGGAAACGAATACTATGCCTTTTTAGAATTCAACTTTTCGCTGTAGACTCCTTGGTTTTAAATCTATTTACCCTTTTCTCCGTGTTTTTATTCGTTAAGAAGTTTTAAAAATCCATCTATCAACTTTTTCCCGTTATTCCCCTTTTTTCCCGCATTTTTGGTTTCCCATTAACCCTGATTTATTGTCGAAAGTTTTCCAAAAAAGTCAGTGTATACGCATCCCCATTTTTTTTTTGCCCTCCATATTTTTTTATTTTTGATTTGAAATAAATCCCCTGGAAGTATTTTGTGGTCCCGTAGGGGGGGACAGGGAGGGAAAAACTGATCTAAACCCCTGGGTGCCTTTTTTTGGTTACTGTGGTGGCCATGGGTTGTTTTTACTGATGGTGCTCCCCCGGGTTTCGTTAAATGATTGGGGCTGCCCTGGGGTTTCGTTACTGATGGTTCGCCCTGGGTTGGTTACGTGGGCAGCCATGGGTTGTGTTACTGTGGTGCAGCCAGGGGTTGGGGTTACTGAATTTGCTTCCCTGGGGTTTTGTTATGTGGGCTGCCATGGGTTTTTTTTACTGGGGGGTGGCTGCCCCGGGTTTTCGTTACTGAGGTGTGCCATTTGGGGTTTTGTTAAAAAGTGCTGGTGCCATTGGGAAATTTTTACTGATGGTGGGTGCCCTGGTTTTGTTACTGGGGGTGTGCTGCCATGGGGTTTTGGGTTTCCCATGGTGGGGGGCCATGGGGTTTTTTATGAAGGGGCGCTGCCCGGGGGGTGTTTTCTTTTGGTTTCTGCCATGGGTTTTTTGTTACCCGATTTGGGGGTGCCCTGGGGGTTTCGTTTCTGATGGGGCCCGCCATGGGGGGTTTTTTTGGGTTTCGATGCTGCTGCCCTGGGATGTGTTACTGATGGTCTGCCCCGGGGTTTTTGTTTAAATGATCTGCTTTCCATGGGGTTTTGTTACTGAAAGGTGCGCCATGGGTTGTGTTACTGATGCTGTGCCCTGGGGGTTTTGTTACTGATGGTTGGCCATGGGTTTTTGTTACTGATGCTGGGTGCCCTGGGGTTTTGTTACGGATGGTGCTGCCCTGGGGTTTTGTTACTGTTGGGGGCTGCCCTAGGTTGTGTAACTGATTTCCCGCTGCCCTGGTTTTTGTTACGGGTGTGCTTCCCTGGGTTTTTGCTACTGGGTGGTCCTGCCCCGGGTTGTGTTGGCTGATGGTGCTGCCCTGGGTTGTGTTACTGATGGTGCTGCCCTTTGGGGGGCGTTAAATGATAGTGCTGCCCTGGGTTGGTTACTGATGCTTTTCCCCCGGGTTTGGGTTTCTGATGCTGCTGCCCTGGGTTTGTTACTGACGGGGCTGCCCTTGGGTTTTGTTACTGATGGGCTGCCCTGGGTTTGGGGTTTTGATGGTGCTGCCCTGGGTTTTTGTTACTGATGTTTTCTGGCCCCGGGATGGGTTACTGATGGGGCTGCCCCGGGTTTTTGTTACTGAGGTGCGCCCTGGGTTGTGTTTACTGATGGTGCTGCCCCGGGTGTTTTTGATGGGCTGCCCCGGGTGGGTTACTGATGCGCCCGCCCTGGGTTGTGTTACGATGGTGTGCCCTGGGTTGTGTTATGATGGTGCTGCCCTGGGTTGCGTTTCGATGTGCTGCCCTGGGGGGTGTTACTGATGGGGCTGCCCTGGGGTTTGTAATTTTTTGCTGGGCCCTTGGGGTTGGGGTTACGATGCGCGCCCTGGGGTTTTGTTTTTCTGATGGTGCTGCCTGGGTTGTGTTTTTGATGGTGCTGCCATGGGTTGTTTTTTCCGATGGTGCTGCCAAAGGGTTGTTTACTGATTTCTGCTGCCCTGGGGTTTTGTTACTTTATGGTGCTTTCCCTGGGTTTTCGTTACTGATGCTGCTGCCCTGGGGTTGTGTTACTGATGGTTTCTTTCCCCGGGGTTTCTTTCTTTATGCTGCTGGGCCCCGGGTTGTTTTTTTGAAGGTTTTGCCCTGGGTTTCGTTACTGATGGGGCTGGCCCCGGGGTTTGGGGTTTCTGACGGGGCTGCCCTTGGTTTGGTGTTCTGAAGGGGCTGCCCTGGGTTGTGTTACTGAAAGTTCTGCCCAGAGTTTTTATTACTGATGGTGGTGTCTGGCTTTTTGTTACGATGGTGCTGCCTTTGGGGTTTTGTTACTGATGGTGCTGCTCTGGGTTTTTGGGTTTCTGGGTGTGTCTGGCTTGTGTTACTGATGGGCTGCTCTGGGTTGGTTACTGGGAAAGGGGGTTTTTTCTGGCTTGGGGTTTCTGATTTCGTGCTCTAAACTTGGGTATGAAGGTGCTGCTTGGGTTTTGTTATTGATGGTGCTGCTCTGGCTTGTGTTACTGATGGTGCTGCTTGGCTTGTGTTTTCTAAAAGGTGGGGGTCCCGGCTTATGTTTTCTGAGGTTTCTGCTTGGCTTGGGGTTACTGAAGGTGCTTTCTTGGGTTGTGTTACTGATGGGCTGTTCCCGGCTTTTGTTACTGATGGTGGTTTTTTCTGGCTTTTGTTAAATTTTGGGGTCCTGGCTTGTGTTTCTAATGGTTTCTGAAACTGGCCTTTTGTTACTGATGCCGCTGCTCTGGGGGTTGGTTCCCGATGGGGCTGCCTTTTTTGGGTTGGTTACTGATGGTGGTGCTCGGGGTTGTTATTTATGGGCGGGTCTGGCTTTTTGTTTCTGATGGGAGGGCTCTGGCTTTTTTTTACTGATGCGGGTGTCTGGCTTGTGTTATGGGTGGTGCTGGGTCTGGGTTGTTTAATGTTGGGGGTGCTCGGGCTTTGTTACTGGGTGGTGCAGCTCTGGCCCTTTTGTTACTGATGGTGCTGCCCGGGTTGTGTTACTGATGCGCTGGGTCTGGGTTGGGGTTACTGATGGGGCAGCTCTGGCTTGTGTTTCTGATGGGGCTTCTGGCTTTTGTTACTGATGGTGCTGCTTGGCTTGTGTTATATGGGTGTTGGGTTTGTTCTGATGTGTGCTCTGCCCTTTTTTATGATGTGCTGCTCTGGCTTGTGGTTTTATGGTGTGCTCGGTTGTGTTACTGATGGTGGCTCTGGGTTGTGTTACTGTTTTGCTCTTGGCTTGGTTATGATGTGTGCTTGGCTTTTTGTTACTGAGGTGGGGTCTGGCTTGTGTTTTGGGTTTGGGGCTTGGCTTTGTTTTTGATGGGTGCTCTGGTTGTGTTACTGGTGTTGCTCTGGCTTGTTTACTGTTTGGGGTGGCCCGGCTTGTGTCTGATGGTGGTGCTCTCTTTGTTACTATTTTTTTGGTTTTTTTGGTGGGTCTGGCTTGTGTTACTGATGTGGCTCTGGTTGTTTACTGTGGTGTGCCTGGCTTTTGGGTTTCGGGGTGGTGTCTTGGCTTGTGTACTGATGCTGCTGCTCTGGCTTGTGTTTTCTGAGTGCGCTTGGTTGTGTTACTGATGGTGCTGTCTGGTTGTGTTACTGATTGGTGTTGGTTGTGTTATGTGGTGCTGCTTGGGTTGTTTATGATGTTTCTGCTTGGCTTGTGTTTGTGTGGTTTTGGGTTGTGTTACTATGGTGTGCTCGGCTTGTGTTTTGAGGTGTGTCGGTTGTGTTACTGTGGTGTGTTGGCTTGTGTTACTGTTGGTGTGTCTGCTTGTGTTACTGATGTGTGCTTGGGTTGTGTTACTGTGGGGCTGTTGGCTTTGTGTTCTTTGGGAAGGTGCTGTTGGCTTGTGTTACTGATGGTGGTCTTTGTTGTGTTTTCGATGGGGCTGTTGGTTGTGTTTAATGATGGTGCTGTCTGGGTTTTGTTATGATGGTGTGTCTGGCTTGTGTTACTGATGGGGCTGCTCTATTGTGTTCTTTTTGCTATTTTTTTCTTTGGGGCCCCTTGTGTTCTGATGGTGGGCCTGGGTTGTGTTACGATGGTGCGCTCTGTTGGTTATGAGGCGTTGGTTGTTTTATGATGGTGCTGCCTGGTTTTGGTTATGAGGTGTGCTTGCTTTTGTTATGATGTGCTGTCTGGGTTGTGTTACTGATGGTGCTGCTCTGGCTTGTGTTACTGATGGGTATCTAAATGGTTTGTGATTTTCATGTTGGACGTTAGTGCCATTGGTCTGTAATTCTTTACACTTACAATGTAGAATTGTTATTGCTCTGCCCGAAATGCCTAGTCATGCTAGGCATGACAGTGGACCTCTTTGTAATTAGTATTTTATAATATGTAAACCACTCATTGTAATCAGTATTCATAATATGTAAATTCCACATTATACTCTATACGGAGAAATAAACATTTGTATGTGCATTTGAATAGCGCCAGTTGATGTGAAAGACAACTTAATAATAATTCTGTTACTTTTATATGTAAGATGAATGAAGTATCACTGTCTTTGAATAAACAACATATTCATTTCCATAGCCAATTAATGTCTGACACTTTCTTTTCACCCGTAGGTAATGATGGATACAGTTGAGCTGTGCTTTGGAATTATTTTTTCCACATTCTTAAGTGAGTTTCGGACGCCCTCCATTATCACCATTTTGATCTTCAACATGTTTGGCTTCACACTGTGCATGACCGGGCCTTTCATGGGACCGCTGGTGTCTGAGTTTGGGTGGAGGAAGGTGGCTTTTGTGGCGTCCTTCATGATGTCCTTCTCCACCGTCGCCTCAGCCTTTGTCGCCTCTCCTTGGGTCCTCTTCTTCACTTATTCTATTCTAGGAGGTGAGAATATTCACACATGCCAGAATGATATTTATGTATTAATGCATCAGACCAATCTGTACATTAGCAAAGGTAACTGACAAAATGATAGAATGAGACTTAAGTCTTAACACGAGCATTTGATCTTTGCAGTAGTCCATGACATGATAACTACACCAGCAAACCACCATTTTAACATTTGAGGTATGTTACAGTTCAAAGAAGACATTATTGATGGAAATTCAGAATCATGATTTCATGAGAAATTCAATGGCAACATATTACAACCTAGGATTTCAAAGGCCTGTTATCCCAGGTGTAATGGGAGCAAAAGAAACACAGCAGAAAAAGTTTAGACTTATATTATCCTTCACCAATTTAGAACAGCAATATGTACACTATGTACAGTGATAAGTATAGTGCACGTCACGGTAAGCAAGGCAGAAATAGAAGCCACAAGATAGCAGACCGTGCTCAACCAGCTCTAGAATGGGAATGACAAGGGCAGACAGGAGAGCGGTATCCACATAACCTCTGCGATTGCCAATCCCACCTTCTTATTGGCTAGAACCTGGTCACTAGTTGAACGATGGGGCCCCATCACCAACTCTTAGCAACCTGGTTCGCTGGTTGGGGGAGATAGCCTGTAAATGAGGGTGTGTCCATGCGCCGAATAAAGTTTACGTACTCTTTGCATGCCACACCCCCACCCCCGAGAAGGCTCAGGATTAGGCTGCCACCTCCCAATGGTAACCGTGCCGCCATGGCACAAAATAATGGGACCGCCTATCCTCTCCACCATCCAACTCTTAGATAGAGCTCAGCTTTTCTAGTGACCAAAAGCCAAACCCTAAACTTAGAGCGAGACAGCAGTCAGATAGGCCAACATAGGTCCAAGATACAAGCGGACGGTAGCCCGTATCCCCTCACTAAAAAAAAACCCCCACATCAGGGGATAAAAAAAAGAGCTTGAAAAGGGGTTACCACAAATACATCCTAACCTAAATAAAATATTAAACTAGACTCTTGACAAAGAGTCTGCCAACACATTTTCTTTGCCGGCAATATATTTAATTTTTATGTTGTAGGGCTGCAGCCTGAGCGTCCAACGCATAAGCCTTGTGTTGTGATATTCATGGCTTGGAGATAGACTAACGGTTGTGATCACTGTAGATTGTGACCACCTGCGATGTCTGCCCACATAAACATCGAAATGCTCCAAAGCCAGTAACCAGCGCGAGGGCTTCTTTTCCAATGGTAGAGTAAGCTCTCTGATGTGCCTGGAACTTGGCTGAAAAGTATGCGATTGGCTGCAGCTCCTTGTTCCCGATTTGTAATAGTACCGCCCCAACCCCAGACTCACAAGCATCAACCTGTAATGAAAAAGGTTTGGAGAAGTCTGGAGACAGGAGAATGGGTGCAGAGCACAATAATCTTTTTGCTTTATTAAAAGCAGTGTTACAATCTGAAGTCCAAATAAAGGGAACTTTGTGACTGGTAAGAGAGGTAAGAGGGGCTACAATATCTGAGAAATTCTTACAGAATCTTCTGTAAAATCCGATCATGCCTAGGAAACGTTGAAGTATTTCCTATCTATAAGGAACTGGATATTTTCTTTAATCGAAAGAACTTTAGCAAGTTAGGTGCAACATTACCACTACCTACTTCATGGCCTAGAAAATGACAGTGGCCTGGCCAAAGGAAGATTTAGATAAATTAACTGTTAATTGGGAATTCTTAAAGGTCTCAAACAGAGCTTTAAATCTAAGTAGGTGTTGATCCCAAGTATCAGACACCACAACAATATCATCTAGGTACGCTGCCGTGCCTTCAAGTCCTTTAATAGCCTGATGGATGAGTTTCTGGAATGAAGAGGGGGAATTTTTCATTCCGAAGGGGGTAACTGTATACTGATAATGACCTCCTGGAATTACGAAGGCAGAGATTCCTTCGCCTTATCTGTCAAAGGTACCTGAAGTAACCTTTAAGGAGATCTAATTTGGTCACAAAAGTAGCCTTACCCACAAAGTCAATTACGTCATCTAGACGAGGAAGAGGGTAAGCATCTGTAATTGTGACCTCGTTCACTTTACGGTAGTCTGTGCACATACGAAACCCTCCATCAGCCTTCTTATTAGGATGCACGGTGAAGCCCATGGACTAGATGTACTCCTCCACTAAATCAGTTCTAACAAGAAGTCTACTTCCTGCTGAAGTAGCCTTTGCTTTTCAGGATTAGCTCTGTAGGGGGAGAGTTTAATTGGTTTAGATTTTCCCACATCTACATCATGGTAACCTAAACGTACATTTTTTTTCGGCACATCCGAAAAAATATTAGGATATGACTGTAGAAGCTCAGTTAAATATTGGTTGCTTGTATTTCAGATAATCCAGCCATTAAAGGGCTAGGATCCTTGAGGAGGACAGAATTTGAAAGTTTAGTATTAATTTCAGAGATAGAGTGCAAAGAGTCAGAGTCGTCCTCAGAGGTAGAGGACAGAGTCATTACTGGGACTTTATCTGGTGTATGAAAGGCCTTGATTTGATTAATGTGGTAAGTTTTTGTTTTTGAGGTCTTATCAATGGAGCTACCAATAATTTAAATCAGATAATCTACTTACTATCTGCGTAGGTCCCGTAAATCTAGCTTTCAAGGTGTGGCCAGGTATAGGTTCCTGCACCAACACCTTGTCTCCTAGATGGAAGGAGCGGAATTGTGCACTTCTGTCATACCTCTGTTTCATCTTACTTTGAGCTGTCTTTAGGTTAGCCTTGGCTAACTCACGTGCCACCTGCAACCTTGAAGACGGGTTGTAGAGCGCTGAGCTTACGTCTTCTCCCATCCATCCTTCTTTGAGCACCCGAAGAGGACCTCGTACATTGTGCCCAAAGATCAGCTCAAATTGACTATACCCTGTAGACTCTTGCACAGTCTCTCGTACTGAGAACAGCAACAACGGTAGAGATTCATCCCAATCTGTCGGAAAGTGCATGCAAAAACTTCTCATCATTGTTTTTAATGTTTGGTGGAATCTTTCCAAGGCGCCTTGGGACTGAGGATGATAGGCAGTGGATAAGTTGTGAATTATCCCTAACCTAGTTAATACTTCCCTAAATGCTTTGGCAGTGAAGTTAGTACCTTGATCACTTTGTATAGTTTTAGGAATGCCAAAACAAGAAATGAATTTTGTTAAAGCTTTGAGAATAGCTTTAGTATTGATACTACGCATAGGGATTGCTTCAGGATATCTGGTTACTTTATCCATAATTGTAAATAAATACTGGTTTCCAGACTTTGACTTAGGTAGTGGACCTACACAATCTATAATTAAATCTGCAAAAGGTTCTCCATCAGCAGGTATGGGTTGGAGAGGTGCAGGTTTAATGGAATGTCCAGGTTTTTCCAACTTGCTGACATTCTCGGCAACACCTAATATGATTCTTCACATCTTTCTTTAATTTTGGCCAATAAAATTCTTTTGTGATTCTATACAAGGTTTTTTGTAATTCCTAAGTGACTCCTAATGACGTATTATGAGCTATATTTAATATCTGAGGTCTATACTTGGTTGGAAACCACTAACCTGTCGTATAATTGCCGGCCTCTATCTCCTTACCAGTCTCAGTGCAGACCAAATAATCATTTTTAACTTCATACTTGACTGAATGACCCAAAGAGGATTTACCCATGGCTGCCTCAAAAGCGAATTTTAAAGAAGGGTCCTTTCGTTGTTCCTCCCGAAGGACAGTCCCTCGGGCATGGAAACAGAGACATCTGGCAATCCTGCAACCTGGGAATAGGAAGGCTTGATCGGGGTCTGTTCACTTGATTTACGAGACTCCGGCCGGTGTGTCTCATAAAACAACGTGGCTATTCCGAGATCGGAGTCGTCCAAGGATAGGTCAACATTCTCTCCAGACAACCCTTGGGATGTTGCCCGAGTTATGGCCAACACTGGAGAAGCATTAATCATTATAGTTCAGGACACGAACTAAACAGTAGCAATGTTATTACCCGTAATAACATGGCATTTTTCATGGGAAATCCTTTTGAGACACCTACAGTCAAATACCCAGTGTAATATTTGCACTGTACATAAATTTTATGCAAAGGAACAGAATATATAGCTCCTCCAAATGCTTCCAATAAAACTGAGGAATTCAAAGAAGTATTCTCTGAAAGGGGTAATATTCCTTCTCTGACAAGTGAGCAATATGCTCCAGTATCTCTAAAGGTATTTACTTTAGTTGGTTCTGAGTTTTCCTGAAGGGAAATAAGACTTTCGCAATAATAAGGGGCCATACCTTTTTCTACTTCTCTAGGGGACATGTTACTAGGGATATTAGAGATTTTCCCAATGGGTTGGGGTTTATGGGGGCAGTTGGAACTGATGTGACCTACTTTATTGCACCTGAAGCAGACGACAGGCTTGCCCTTTACTCCTGATGACGTTGCAAGTGGTGTCGTTCTGGCTGGTGCCTCTCTGGATATTGTTGTCGAGATGCTCCATAAGTAGTTTGCCTCTCCGCAGGGGGACCATATGTTGAGAGCGTGGCTCACCAGGTGACTTGGTTGGATGACGTAGAACGCTTTTCCTCCGGCTGGCACTTCATTCTCCAATGTTGTCGATCTCTGCTCAACGCCAGACTGTTGAAAAGAGAGACGGGACCGCTCGGACAAGGAGCGGTTCGTTTCGAAGGTATCAGCCAACCTGGCTGCCCCAATGCAGTGGTAAGTCACGATCCTGCAGAAAGACACGAACCTCTGGTCCCACAGACTCCAGCAGGTTATCAATCAGAATAAGCTGCACCAGCTCCTCAAAGTTAGAGACACCACTCGCTTTATACCAGCTGTAAAAGCTTTGGTTTGCTGTCTCACAAAGTCCACCAGGGATTGACCAAGCTGCCGCCTGTTCAATTTGAAGGTCTTACGATATTTAGCTGGGATACATGTATATGCTCCCAACACTGTGGTCTTCACTACTTGATAATCAGAGAATTCAGCATCAGTTAATACCGATGTAAATTCCTGTGCCTTACCCAATAATGCTGTATGAACCAACGCTGCCCAGTGCTGTTCCGGCCACCTCAAGGCTCGAGCCTGATTTTCGAAGCTTTCGAAAAATTGCTCTGGTTCGGCCTCATTGAAGCGGGGAACAAGCTGTACTTCTTTTTGTAAACTGAAATCGTTTACAGAATGCGAAAACTGCCTCCTTTCTCTTTCCCTATCAAATTCTTCCCTTGCGAATGCTCTCTGTTCCCTAGTTTGCTCCAGCGTGATTTTTGCCAGCTCAAGTGCCAACGACGCTGATTCACCTCGAGACAACCCAGCTGCACTATACTGACCATCTTGCTCCGTAGGTGTATCATCTTCCTCATGCGAGAACATAGGAGTTTTTGCCCTAGCTCCCGTAGAGGGAGGAGTTTGATGTGCCATCTCTTCTTCTATAAGTTTGTCAGCAATAAGTGAACGCAGTTGCGCAGCTGTGAGAGTGCGTTTATTTGCCAACAACGCTGTAGGGACAATTTAGGTAGGTTATGCAAAGTATATGCCGACACCAGGCGTCTGACTCGTCTAGGTGGCATAAGTTATTCGCTATGCACAGTACGAATACCCCAACGTAACACGTTAATTTGCAGAACACGCTTAGCTATGCACAGTACGATTGCAGAATACGCATACAAGCAAAGCCGACTGCACAAAAGATTGACCGTAGTGAAGCGAACACACTGAACAAGCTAGTAGCGAGCTGTTGAACGATCACACAATAGCAAGGCTGATCATAAGCAACTGACACGCAAAATTTGTAAAGCGAAGCGAGACAGCAAGCTACACAGTGTTCCTGCTACAAGCTTCACCCTAAGCTCAACCGTTTCTCTAAGTCCAGCTCCAGATCCCGGACAGGCCCCCATATTACAACCTAGGATTTCAAAGGCCTGTTATCCCAGGTGTAATGGGAGCAAAAGAAACACAGCAGAAAAAGTTTAGACTTATATTATCCTTCACCAATTTAGAACAGCAATATTTACACTATGTACAGTGATAAGTATAGTGCACGTCACTGTAAGCAAGGCAGAAATAGAAGCCACAAGATAGCAGACCGTGCTCAACCAGCTCTAGAATGGGAATGACAAGGGCAGACAGGAGAGCGGTATCCACATAACCTCTGCGATTGCCAATCCCACCTTCTTATTGGCTAGAACCTGGTCACTAGTTGAACGATGGGGCCCCATCACCAACTCTTAGCAACCTGGTTCGCTGGTTGGGGGAGATAGCCTGTAAATGAGGGTGTGTCCATGCGCCGAATAAAGGTTACGTACTCTTTGCATGCCACACAACATAAAAAAATGAGACTTAGAACAAGGCTCCGTAAAATAAGAGTATATAGCCTCTCCTCCACATCTCTGGATCATCGATTATAGATCGCACAAGAAATAGGTTCTTACAACAACGGCTTCGGAACATTGGGTAACCTCTAGAAGGTAACTCAGTACAATAAAGAATTGTTTTTCAACCAGGTTGCCGTGGCACCCTGGTGTGCCACTGATAGTGCCCATGGGTGCTGTAGGAGTGTTTGTAAGTCTGTCCTAGTTTCATCCTAATTAAAAAACTACAGTTGTTTTGAACAGTATTAGTTGTGTAATTAACTGCTACAGAAGTTTCATAATTTATCTGCACAGGTGTCATTATGAAGTAAACTATTATATTTTAATAGAAAATACATAATTAATATTAAGTCAAGGAACATTATAATGGGGATGTAAATATATATAATAACCAACATTTATATTAGGGTTACACTCATTATTTTCTTAATTTACAACTTTACATTAAGTGTCGTCAAATACATGATTGGTTGTGGTGATGGCTTCCCAGGGGGATGTAACGAGTCACTTTTTTGTTATCCTATAAACACAGACGTTTTAAAAAACATTGACAAGTTTGTGATCAAGAAGGAAAACACAAAGATGTTTGTGGTGAGGACGAAAAGGAAGACAAAGGTGGAAATATGAGAGAAAAAGAATGAACGGTTCTCACTTCCAGTAATGAAAGAATAGTTAACTATATTTGGACAGCTTTTTAGATCTGGGAATTACTTCGTGGGGTGACGAAGTTAACCCTTCACCAGAATGTTATTTATGGTGATAAACTGGTCAATGAAACTATGTAATCCACAAATTTTTAAAAGACATTTCACTAGGAAACATTTATCATCTTTCTAACAACTTTGATCATACTTTTGAAAAAACTTTAAAATGAGGGGGAAAACAAAAATAGCGAAAATTTTCCCAACCCCGTTTAAAGGTTTTTTTAATAAACTTTAAGAAGGGTTGGCCTAAATTAACCAGAATTACTCGGGGTAAAAATAAAGAAGCTTCATTTCAGAAAAAGAGAACCTTTTTCCCCTGCTTGAAGGGCCTTTTTAAAATAAAAATGTTTAGGAGGAAAATAGTTCATGAAAATTTTCATCAGCAGACACCCCAAAGAAACTGTTCGACCCTTTACAGCAAATTTTAATTTTTTAAACCTTTCCAGTAGATAATCTATAAACCCAAAATTTTTTGCTAAAAAAGTAAAGCTAAACTTTGTTAAAAAAGTTTTTGCTTTTTTTGTTGTTGTTGTTTGTAAAAGACGGGGAAACCCACCCCCAACCCCCAAAGGGGTTATTTCCCCTAAAAAATTTTAAAAATTTTGGTAAATTTGGGTTGGGTTTGTCCCTGGAAAATTTCCCGTGTTAAAAAAATAAAAGACGGGGGGAAAATAATAATTTGGGTTTTAATGAAAAGGATTTACATCATTTAGTGGGAGAAAGAAGGGCATTGATGCCATAAAATCCCGCAAAAAATTGATGGAGAATTTTGGCCAAAGCAAGTTTCCAAAAAAAAGGTGAACTACATAAAAAAAAGGGGACATTTAAAAAAAGGGCTTTTTTTGGGGGGAAACTATGTAAAAGAAGTTCCCGGGAAAAGCTTTTTAAACTTTGCACACGGGGGAAGGGGAATGGCCTTTTTCGATAAAAAAAGGGTTTGGGTTTTTAGTGGGCTGACCCCAAGGATGAATTACTACTTAAAAATTTCAAAGGGGAAATTTTTTTTGCTGCAAAAGACACTTAGCTTGCAAAATTCTTCTTCTTAGTGGATATCTTTGAACACTTTAAGACGGTAAATTCCAACATGCAAGGCAACACTGAAATTATCTTATCCTCCACTAACAAAATTAATGCACTGAGAGGTCATTTAAGAAATTGTGTTGTCAAAATGAAAGAAAGCAACAAGGATATTGTGGAAAATACTGTATATTTTCTGGAAATACGGTAATTTATAGGTAAATAGATGGCCTATATTGTATTTAATAAAAATTATGTTATAAAAAATGTTTCTGTGCCTGCACAAAAGAGACTCGCCATGTTTGAACTAGTCAACACAAACGTTAGTGAATAATCGGAAGAATTTTCGTGCTCTAGAGGTTATATTGGGTTTAAAACCTCTCAAATAGGAGCCGAAATTGTTGGATGTGCATTCCTGCATAACTTGAGATGTCAGACGACTGGACAAGACAGCTCCAGGAACCTCAGATAAGCTATCTAAATTTGTTTTATAATTCTGGCCAGTATTATCTTCATATATTTGCTTAGAATGAGTTTTTTGAGTATGATACACAGTAATCTCCAGTCAAATTGGTGAGTGATATTAAGATATATTCTCCTTCTGTTATATAAATGTGTATAGATAATCATTTATTAAATTTAATATACAGTCCACAAATTTATATATTACCAGAATTCCTGGTGATGCATATTTCATTTGTAATTAATAGGTCTAGAGCAACTTGTTGATATGACAGTGGTAGGTATCGAAAGGGGACATTTTTTGTGACCTAGGTGTCCCAAAATTCCTACTTGTCTATGTAACTTTGATAAGTAATAATTATCTTTGTTACCATTTACTGGTATGTCCCTTATGAGTTACATCCAGATAAATGTAATTTTCCACAGATGTGTTCCCACATGTTGATGCAACAAAGAATAAACATCATGCCATTTATTTTTTGAGCATCTGAAGTACTTATGTAAGGAAGACTATGATTATCGAAGCTCAGTCTCACAGAAGAAAAGGAATAAGTTAAAATGTGTAATGACAGACGTCTGATGTAAAGCATAAGGAAATGCTTCCGGACGAATTCTGGTAGAGATTATGAATGAATATCTTCAAATTTCGATGAAGACTGGCAATTATCATGCAACTTTGCACATCTTACGCGTGTGAACTGGAATTATCTGTGCTTACAAACATAAAAGCTAACGAGAGGAAAGTCTACAATCTGTTGAGGAGGAAATGAATAAATGTTAGTCCAATATTCCAACCAATACCAAAGAAATCTGCTAATCACACTAAACCCAAATATCTCACTAAAAATATTACAGAAGGCAAGTTAGTTTTTTTTTTTTATTGTGATCTATAATGCTTGTGTATTACTTACTTGTATTTTTTATATGTGTTTATTGGGAAGCTGTTCAAACAGTAAATCAACTATGGCGACCACAGAAGAATATATGTGACTAGAGAGTTTCATCACTCAGGAAAAGGTTTAAATCCACTGCTATAAACTGTAAAAGGCTGATTTCTTAATCTATTATATTTCTTATGTTATTCTTATTGACTGGAAAATTGAAATAAACTATTTTTCACGGCGATAAAAATTAATGTCAGAGGAAATGGATGTGTTCATGTTTGTTTTTATGTTCTTATTATATAATATAAGCATTTTATCTATTTATTACTGTTTATTAAGTATTTTTAAGAAACTGAAATCGTAATACATTTACATTAAACCAATCAGAATTTATGTTTAATATTTGCAGGAACCTGCGTCGGTATATTAACAAGCATCAGCTTCACGATTGTGCCTTACTACTTCAGAAAGCGGAGAGGCTTAGCTAATGGTATCATAATGGCAAGTAACTGCGGAGGCCAACTGCTGGGACCTCCACTAATTTATTATTTACAGTCTGAGTACGCCTACTCAGGCTCCATCCTCATACTTGGCGCCATACTCCTCAACTGTTGTGTTGGCGCAACAGTCTTCCATCCCATTGAATGGCACTTAAAATCTACAACTACTAAAACTGAAAACAATGAAAATGTTAATGAAAGCGGTACTGAGAGTTCCTACAGTACAGCTCGTAAGCCCATGTCTTCAAAAAGCAAGTGGGACATTATGACAAGTGTGATACATTCCAGTGTTGCTAACTTGCGCATCCTTAAGTCGGCAAGGGCGGTCATCATAGCCATCAGTGCTGCTCTTGTGTTTAATGGATACCTAAATTTTCTGGCCTTCGTCCCTTTTGCTATGCAAGATTCTGGATTCACCTTGGAAGAAGCTGCTTGGACTGTGTCTGTGTCTGCAATATGCAACATGTTAACAAGGATTATTGTCTCTTCACTCACAGACACTCGCTTTTTCAATTTTAGAATCTGCTACCTCATAGGCAGCTTCACAATCACCACTTCCATGATCAGTAAGTAAATATAAAATGACTTACATTACATATACAGGTCGTGCAGATTAAAACGAATATCTGAGTTTGGCCTATTCGGCAAGTGTTGTTTGCCGAATTAACAAAATGAAAATTTGTTTTTGCCATAAATCAGCGGAAATCAATCTGAACATAACAAACAAAATCTATATCATTAATTTGAAGCAATATTAAGCAAATTTAATCTGGCCTATGCAATATCATGTTTTACCTAAAAGAAAAAAAAAAAAAAGGTTAGTTTAAGTTTAGTAAGGTGATGTTTATAAGTCAGATTTGCTGAGAAAAACCCGTCAAGGAGGTTCCTTGAAGCTGGTGAGGGGCTCTTGATCTAGGAAATTGGATCTGTGCTCCGGTTCCCTGAATTGAGCCTGAATACCTTCCATCTCCCCCACATGCGCTGTATAAAACAAACGGGTTTAGCGCTTCCCTGTGATCATTAAAAATAATAATAATAATAATAATAAAGCTGAGAAAAAATTCATTTAGAGATCCATTTTTTTATAGTTATTAAAGATTTTATACTTTGGGG